>CM055120.1:268714513-268867013 GCA_029206835.1 Rana muscosa | reverse complement strand
TGTGTGTGTGGGGACATGTGTGTGTGTGTGTGTGGGGACGTGTGTGTGTGTGTGGACATGTGTGTGTGTGTGTGTGTGTGTGTGTGTGGGGACATGTGTGTGTGTGTGTGGGGACATGTGTGTGTGTGTGTGGGGACATGTGTGTGTGTGTGTGTGGGGACGTGTGTGTGTGTGGGGACGTGTGTGTGTGTGGGGACGTGTGTGTGTGTGGGGACGTGTGTGTGTGTGTGTGTGGGGACGTGTGTGTGTGTGGGGACGTGTGTGGGGACGTGTGTGTGTGGGGACATGTGTGTGTGTGTGTGTGTGGGGACATGTGTGTGTGTGTGGGGGGCATGTGTGTGTGTGTGTGTGTGGGGAGGGGGGGACATGTGTGTGTGTGTGTGTGTGTGTGTGTGTGGGGGACATGTGTGTGTGTGTGTGGGGGGGACATGTGTGTGTGTGTGTGTGTGTAGGGGGGACGTGTGCGTGTGTGTGGGGACGTGTGCGTGTGTGTGGGGACATGTGCGTGTGTGTGGGGACATGTGCGTGTGTGTGGGGACATGTGTGTGTGGGGACATGTGTGTGTGTGTGTGGGGACATGTGTGTGTGTGTGTGGGGACATGTGTGTGTGTGTGTGGGGACATGTGTGTGGGGACATGTGTGTGTGGGGACGTGTGTGTGTGTGTGTGTGTGTGGGGACATGTGTGTGTGTGTGTGGGGACATGTGTGTGTGTGTGTGTGGGGACATGTGTGTGTGTGTGTGTGTGTGTGTGTGTGGGGACGTGTGTGTGTGTGTGTGTGGGGACGTGTAGTGTGGGGACATGTTTGTGTTTTACACTATGTGGGGACACTAGGCTGGTGATCAGTGAGTAAAAAGCTGAAAAAAACAGCTCATACTCACTGATCACCAGCCAGCTGCAGCGATCCGCTCTCCTCTCCTCACCGACGGCTTCTGTGTGAGGAGAGGAGAGCTGATTGCCTAGCAACCAGCTTTCTGTTTACATCACATGATGGCTGTGATTGGGCACGGCCGTCATGTGATCAGGAGGGCCAATCACAGAGCCCTCCTGCCGAATCGAGATGCACTGTGTCCGGGTGACACGAGTGCATCGGGATCGCGCCGCTGCGTGGGAACGCGCGCGCGATCCCCCTCCTTCTGAGGGACGTTCCTGAACGTCCACTCAGAAGGAGAGAGCGCCCACCCGGCCGTATATGTACAGTGGCCGGGTGGGAAGTAGTTAAAGTACATAGAGAGATTCCCATGTTGACACTCTATTGGTAAGTAGCTTTCGGGTGGCTGTTACCTTGTCTTGCAAGTCTACCTACTTACTCCTCCACAAGGATAAGGCGGTGCTTTTGTTTCTACCTACCTTGTTTCCAAATCAGGACATTGTGCTTTATCCTTGGGTCCTCGGCCGTCGCATCCCAAGATGTTGCTTGCTTTCCTTGGGCTTGGTACAAGCTCTGCGGGTTTATCTGTCTGCTGCGACTCTGTTTTCGGGGGTCAGACTCACTGTATGTGTCGGTGACCGGTCCGAAGAAAGGTCTGGCGGTCTCGTCGGCCATTGTGTCTCGGTGGATCAGACATTTTGTAATTCAGGCTTATGCCCTTAAAGGGCGGGCGCATTCGACCAGGGCAATAGGTGTCTCCTGGGTTTTCCGTCATCAAGCGTCTGTCTCACAGGTGGGTAAGGCGGCGACCTGGTCGTCCGTTCACACTTTCACTAAGTTTTACAAGGTTGACCAGCATGCGACTGCGGATGCCTGCTTCGGCCGCAAGGTTTTGCAGACAGCTGTTTAAGGTTGCAACTCCTCTGTTGAGGAGCTCTGTCTGTTTGGGGTGAAGTTGGTTTGATTGCTGTTCACACCCCTCGTTTTTGACACTGCTTGGGGACGTCCCTAATGTCAAGATTAAGGAGCTGTGTCCGTCCATGAACGAAAGAGAAAATAGGATTTTTGTACTCACCGTAAAATCCTTTTCTCTGAGTTTTTCTATAATAAATATCCCAGATTTAAAAAACAAACATTTTTTTTCCCCTCTGTTTAGGCCAATATATTCTTCTACATATTTTTGATATAAAAAAAATGGAAATAAGCGTATATTTATTGGTTTGCGCAAAAGTTATAGCGCCTACAAAATTAAGTTATTGATTTATAGCATTTTTTTTTTACTAAAATGGCGGTGATCTGTGCTTTTTATCGGGGATTTTGATATTGCGGCAGACAGATCGAACACCTTTGACCTTTTTTTTTTAAACCATTGACATTTGGGGGGGTGGCCTGACGTAGCATGGAGTAGGACGTGCGTGCTTTGAGCTCCGTCCAATACTCCTTTACTACCCATCCTGATCTCCAGCATTATCCTGCACTAGCCTAGCGGGACCCCCTGAGGACCCTGCACACCTGTGGCCGCAAATCTGCCATCCTTCGATCGTACGGCGGCCTCCACGGAGCCACGATCCAGATCGCAGGTGCCGCATTTAGGAAAGACCACGGCTTCGGCAAAGCTCTGGAGGTTGGCGGCCATCTTGCTCCACCCGACCTGTCGCCTGTGCTACTTCCCGGCCCTCCTGCTCTCTGGTAACACCTTACAACGGCTCACTAAGACCCCATGAGGACCCCGCACACCTGCAGAAGCGGATCCACTGACCGCACAGCGGCCCACTCGGCTGCTGCATTTAGGAATGGCTGCGGCTTCGGACTAGTGCTGGAAGTCGGCGGCCATCTTGCTTCACCCAGCCGGCCAACTAGTGATTCCTGCTTCACCCGGCCTGCTGATCCCCTGAGGGCCCTGCACACCGGTAGCTGCGGTTTCACTACCCTCTGACTATACTTACCCGCACATGGCTGCCACATTTAGGGAGGGCTGCGGCTTCGGCCTAGTACTGGAGGACTGCGGCCATCTTGCTTCACCCAGCTTACTGACCAGTATTACATCCAGGCTTTGCTGGCTCACAACTCTATACCCCCAGGGGCAGCCTAATTAGCCAGACACAGTGGGGGGGGGGTGAGGACCGCCGCAGATCTTAACCATGACCCCGCCGAAGACACCAAAGGCCACCCTGGCTAAACTAGATCAATATCGCCGCCAGGAGAAAAAGCGCTGGGGAAGATGGGCGGCGCCACATGCAGCAAGCGGGACACTCCGGGAAATGACACGGGAAAATTGCTCGAGGCAATCATATTCTGCCAGACGTCTTTGACAGCCCAAATAGAGGAGGTCAAAGTGGACATCTCGCTTATACGACAGGACTTCCAAAAACTCTGTGAGAGGGTCACAACAGCCGAAACCCGCATAGGAGTGGTGGAAGACGCCATGATGCCGCTCCAGATGGTATGCAGCTCCAAATCAAACAGATCCTAAACAAGCAAGATAATATGGAGAATCGTCTCGGGAGGTGCAACCTCTGATTAATCGGGCTCCCCGAGGGAGCTGAGGGCAAAGATCCCACCACCTTCCTGGAGCACCTACTTGTCGACACCTATGGCCGTGAGGCCTTCTCCCATACCTTGGCGGTGGAGAGAGCCCACCGTATGCCTGCCACCATTCCCCCCCCCCTCACATTCATAGCGAAATTCTTGAACTACAAAGACCAGTGATGCAGCGCTACGCATGGCTAGGGAAAAAGGTAACATCCACTTTGGAAACTCCAGGATCGCCATCTTCCCTGACTTCTCTGCCGAGGTACAGCGCCACCGCCAAGGCTTCATGGAGGCGAGGAGGAGGCTCCGGGTATAACAATAAATACTCTTTCTTTCTCGTACATCACGGGACACAGAGCGACATAGTCATTACTAATGGGTTATATAGATACCGTCAGGTGCTGGCACTGGCAACTTCCAAAACCGGAAGTACCCTCCCCTATATAAGCCCCTCCCATCCGGGAGCACCTCAGTTTTTTTGCCAGTGTCTAAGGTGTTGGCCAAGAAGAAACATGTGTTTTTCACTGAGCTTGCGTACAGGTTCTTTTGGGCCTCAGTAAGCTATTCCGGATCCGACCAAAAAAGCTTCATAGCTAAACGGTCGGTACCCGGGCCTTGCAGAGAAGAGCAAGGTTTTGCCTGTAATGCTTCTCTTAGGAGAGCTGGACCCTGGGATCCAGAGCTCTGGTCATACCCACGACCAAGATGTTTTCTGTGCAGGGTGCTATACAGGTCCAGGGGAGTGGAATCCTTGGGAACCCGGTCCCTGAAGGTTTGATTACAATGCCTGCCGTGATAGGTGAAGTTTGGGCTTCTGTGGACCAAACAAAGTCCTGCGGCGAGGAAAAGGTAAGTGGGGGCCCTCGGGAACTTGGTTCTATTGAGGGACCCCCAAGCCTATTTTGTCTTTCTGCCTGTTACCTAAGGTATTCCCGCTAATATTCTGTGTATGCCTGTTACTACTGAGAAAATGTAAAAATTTTAATAGTAGGCAAGAAAAAAAAAAAGAAAAAAAATGTAAGACCGCGGTACCTGTGTTAGACACTAGAGGCCGCTATGGTTCTTTTTCTTGTAATGTGGATTTTTTTCTTCCAGAATCAAATCCAGGCAGTTGGTATGTTCTCTGCTGGGAAGCTGTCTCCTCTGCCCTGTTGCTGCGCTCATCCAGGGGGCCCTGGCTCCCATCTAGCTCCTTATTGTTTTTAAAAAAAGGCGCCGAAAGCGCACGTGCCCGTGCGCGTGCACGCGCCTCTATTCATAGAGGCGATCTGAAAAAAGGGGCGGAGCGGGTGGATGACGCTCAGGTTTGCGGCGCTACTGCGCATGTGCGGGCGTCCAGCGTGTTTTAAAGCACACTATAGCTGGCTATTGAATGCACAGACAGAGCTAGCAACAGATAAAGGCACACAGAGGCGGTTGATGCAGGCATCCCCCTAGAAAGGCACTTTAGTAGACACCAACTGTGATATAGCAGCAATTGTGCTAGACTATTCTCAGTAAAAGTGGTGTATTACGGCTGGAATACCTCAGCTTTAGGCTTAGGAATATGCCGTCCAGAAGCTCCGGAACTGAATCTTCCAGGAAGCGAAGGGGGTCTCATCGGGCTCTGAGGATCTTGGGCATGCTTCTGCTGCACCAGTCTCCCCTGAAGTTCAGAGGTAAGTGACCGTAGAGACCCCGCAGGGGTACTTGGTACTGTGGCTGTCAGTTCACCTGCTCCTGTGTATGTAACAGAGGAGGTTTTTTCCTCAGCTCTGGGAGGATTAGAGAGAGATTGTCAACATTGATCGCTGCCTCCCTGTCAGGGAAAGCACGCCGATCTCCGTCTCCTCCTTCAGAGTGCCTGTTAGCAGAGCAACAGTCCCATACAGGGATCGACCTGCCTGAAGGGGATCAGGATGAGGTTGATTCTGTTATAGAGGAATCAACAGTGGAGGAACCTTTCTCAGCAGCTCAAGCTGAAAGATTATGGGTTCAGTCTCTGACTAACATGGTCCGATCGGCATTTAAAAATGCACCTTGCGGAACCATCAACCACTACTGTATCCTCGTTGGGGTCGCTAGAAGCCCCCAGACTGTCTGTTCTTTTCCACTTCACCCTTTACTGAAAGGGCTTATTTACCAGGATTGGGAACGTCCTGAGAAAATATTTATTCCCCCAAGAGATTTCCGGTGGTCTATCCCATGGAGGATAAGTTCATCAAAAAAATATAATAATAAAAAAATGGAAGGTCCCTACAGTGGACGCAGCCATCTCTTGTATGTATAAATCACTGACATGTCCAGTGGATAATGTCCAAATGTTCAAGAACCCAATAGATAAAAGATTGGAGTCCTTATGAAAGTCTGCTTCTTTCTACAGCAAGCTTGGTGACACAACCAGCAGTAGCAGCTATTGGGGTCTGCTAAGCAGTGAAGGATCAGTTAAAACAGGTCTTGAGGGACTTGACAGATCAGCAGGCCTTGCCCTAGCTGATCTACCTAGAGCCTTAGGCTTTGCGGTTGACGCCATAAAGGATTCAGTCCATCAGGCCTCCCGCCTTACGCTGTCTATAGACATATGCGTAGGCTTCTATGGCTCAAAAACTGGTCTGCTGAAGCTCCCTGTAAGGAATGGCTGGTTAGCGTCCCATTTCATGGTGAACGCTTATTCAGGGAAAACCTGGACAAATATATCCAGAAAATTTCCAGCGGTAAAAATACACTCTTGCCGGTTAAAAACAGAGTTAGAGGTCCCTCTTTAAGAGGCCTGCTTCTCCAGTCCCTGGGGCATCAGCTGTGTAACAGTTCCGACGGCCTCCTCTGTCAATTTCCGGGGGTAAAAAACAGGGACAATAGCAGGGTAATGAGAAACCCTGGGTCAGGGGAGGTACAAAACCTCCCCCAAAGTTAAATTCATTGAAGGGTTGCCCCCACTCAGTCGGGTGGGGGGAGGACTCCAGTTGTTCACAAGAGACCTGGCGGGACGCGATCAAGACAGATAGGTGCTCTCCGCAGTATGTTTGGGATACAGATTGGAGTTAAGAGACTCTCCTCCTTCCCATTTTTGAGGTCAAACGTGCCAAGGGATCCCCGGAAGAGAGAGAGTCCCTCCTGTTGGCACTAGAACAACTATTGCTCCAGGGAGTAATTATGGAGGTTCCCCTGGAAGAATGAGGGTTTTACTCAAACCTCTTTACAGTCCCGAAGCAAACGCGGACGGGAGGCCCATATTAATTCTAAAAGGGCTATACAAATTCCTGTATATCAGGACTTTCCGATGAAGTCGATCCGATCGGTGGCCACTGCCCTACAAGGGGAGGATTGGTTAGCCGCGATCGACATCAAAGTTGCTTATTTGCACATTCCCATCTTTCCAGTCTACCAAAAGTTTCTATGCTTTGCAGTAGAAGGGCGCCATTTTCAGTTCAGAGCCTTACCCTTCGGTTTGGCCACAGCACCACGAGTGTTTACAAAAATTCTGGCCCTTTATTGGCCAATCTAAGAACACAAGGTGTAATGATAATGGCATATCTAGATGACTTGTTGCTGATAGACCACTCAGTGAAAAAACTAGACGTGGTCGTTCACAAGACAATCAAGTATCTGGAATCTCACGGTTGGATTATCAACCGAGACAAGTCAGCCCTAAAAACCAGTCAAAAGTCTGGAATACTTGGGGCTAAGGTTGGATTCAGGCCAGAGAAAAATATTCTTGCCTCGAGGAAAGGTGTTGTCTTTGAAAGATTTGATCCACTTAGTGGGTACAAAAAAGACAGCCGTCCATACGCCTGTGCATAAGGCTGCTGGGAAAAATGGTGGCATCATTCGAAGCAGTACCCTACGGTCAATTCCATTCAAGGAATTTGCAGGGGGCCATACTGTCAGCCTGGAACAAAAAAAGTTCAGGCCCTAGACTTACAATGTCCTTGTCCCCTTCCGTTCGCAAGAGCCTCCGTTAGTGGTTGGTTCCCCAGAATCTGGAAAAAGGGAAATCCTTCAGTCTGATTTCTTGGAAGGTGGTCACTACAGATGCCAGCCTTATAGGCTGGGGAGCAGTACTGGAGCAATAGTCTCTCCAGGGCAGATGGTCGGATGCAGAAAAGGCCCTGCCCATCAATCTCTTAGAGATACGAGCAGCCCGGTATGCCCTAGTAGCATGGACATCCAAACTCCAAGGGTCCCCTGTCAGAATTCAATCAGACAATGCCACAGCAGTGGCATATATCAATCATCAGGGGGGCACCAGGAGTCGTGCAGCCCAGAGGGAAGTAAATTACATCCTGAAATGGGCAGAAAGATATGTCCCAGCCATATCTGCGGTATTCATTCCAGGAGTGGAGAATTGGAAGGCGGACTTTCTAAGTCGCCAGCAATTATGCCCAGAGGAAGGGTCCCTTCACCCCGAGGTTTTCTGGACAATATGTCAGCGGTGGGGAACATCGGATGTAGATCTTCTAGCATCCAGATTCAACGCAAAGGGGGACAGGTTTGTCTCTCGGACAAGGGATCCCCTAGCTTGCGGCTCGGATGCCCTAGTGTTCCCTTGGGATCAGTTCAAGCTGATATATGCATTCACACCGCCACAATGGTTACCTCGATTATTCCGCAGAATCAGGGTAGAAAAGAAACCAGTGATTCTGGTGGCTCCAGCGTGGCCCCGAAGAGCGTGGTACGCGGAGATTGTAAAATGTCAGTGGGGAGTCCTAGGACTCTCCCACGCCGTCCGGACCTGCTTTCGCAAGGACCGATATACCACTCTTCATTACCAGCCCTAGGTTTGACGGCCTGGCTATTGAAGCCCACATTCTAAAAAAGAGAGGGCTCTCTAATTCTGTGGTATCTACCATGATCAATGCCAGGAAGCCGGTATCCAGGCAGATCTACTATAGAATCTGGAAGGCGTACATCGCCTGGTGTGAGGCCAAGAAATGGCATCCACGTAAAAACGTAATAGGTAGGATTCTGGACTTCCTACAATGGGCTGTAGATAGGAAGCTTGCCTTGAGTACTATCAAGGGTCAGATTTCGGCCTTGTCAATATTTTTTTAAAGGCCCTTGGCTTCGCATTCACTAGTCAAAGCCTTTATACAAGGAGTGATGCGTATTAGTCCTCCGGTTAATATCCCCATATGTCCATGGGATCTAAACTTGGTTCTGTCGGTTCTACAGAAACAACCATTTGAACCATTACAGCATATTTCTTTGGTTCTTCTCACCAGGAAATTGATTTTTCTAGTAGCCATTTATTCGGGCTAAAAGAGTGTCGGAATTAGCAGCTATGTCCTGTAAGGAGCCATATCTGGTTATCCATAAGGATAGAGTAATGTTACGCCCTCATCCAGCCTTTCTTCCTAAGGTGGTATCGAGGTTTCATTTGAACCAAGACGTGGTTCTTCCTTTTTTTTTCCCCAAACCTACTTCGGTAGAGGAAAAGTTATTGCATTCTTTGGATGTAGTAAGAGCAGTTAAAGCTTATCTAAAAGCCACTGCTCAGATTCGCAGAACGGATACTTTGTTTATTCTGCCGGAAGGCCCCAGAAGGGGTCAGGCAGCGTCAAAATCTACTTAGCCAAGTGGATTCGACAGGTCATAATGCAAGCCTATGGCTTGAGAAGTAGACCGCCTCCGTTCAAAGTTAGGGCGCACTCCACGAGAGCAGTTGGAACTTCATGGGCAGTGCATCACCAGGCCTCCCTGGCTCAAATCTGTAAAGCCGCAACATGGTCTTCAGTACACACGTTTACTAGGTTCTACCAGGTGGACGTTAGAAGTCAGGAGGATGTCGCCTTTGGGCGCAGTGTGTTGCAGGCCGCAAAAGATCCTCATGTCTGATAGCGCTCAGCTTATATATGGTGTATCCCCCCCCTCATTGGGCATTGCTTTAGGACATCCCATTAGTAATGACTATGTCGCTCTGTGTCCCGTGATGTACGAGAAAGAAAATAGGATTTTTATAACAGCTTACCTGTAAAATCCTTTTCTTGGAGTACATCACGGGACACAGAGCTCCCGCCCCTCTTTGGGGACACTTATTGCTTTGCTACAAAACTGAGGTGCTCCCGGATGGGAGGGGCTTATATAGGGGAGGGTACTTCCGGTTTTGGAAGTTGCCAGTGCCAGCACCTGACGGTATCTATATAACCCATTAGTAATGACTATGTCGCTCTGTGTCCCGTGATGTACTCCAAGAAAAAGATTTTACAGGTAAGCTGTTATAAAAATCCTATTATGCTATTTCCAGCTCATCTTCGAGTCGAGAGAGATAGTCAAGTGGTGTTATTTGAGAATCCTGTGGAAGTCCTAACTTGGTTGGAGTGCCCAGAGGCCTCCAGAAGGGCAGCGGAGTGACCTGGCCAACCGTGTCAATTGGCACTACTGATCGTCTGTCACCATCACTCACATATACCGCACCGCCAAGGGAGTCTGCAAATGCATCGAATTCTGGTATGTTACCTTTCAGTTGTCCCCCCTTGGCTGCCCGCGGCCAATACCCCTCCTTGCCTTCCCCTCTTTATCCTACCTCACAGTAACTTGCAAGGAGAGTCTCCTACACTCAGGACCTCCTATTAAAAGGTCAATCCCTAGACTTACCCTGGAGACTATAATTGTGGAGCACAATCAGTCCTACACCCCATATGCATAAAACAGCGAATTTTCGCCCCCCAGCAACCGGAACATGCATCCCTTTATTATATGACTGTAGCACTTTGGCTCCCATTGTCCCCATATTGTACTTTTTGTTCACAGTACAAGAAGGGCCTGTTGCTCTCTATTTGTCAGCCCTATGTCACCCGCACCTTTCATGTGGACTGATCGCTGCAGATTTTTTATGTAGCAGCAGGACATTTTGTTTTTACCTGCTCCCGGTTGTCACTTACTTTTGGTTTTGGGCACATACCTGCATCAGTTGGGGAAGATGCAGGGTGGGGAGGGGGAGGTTAGTTTTTATTTGATGGAATGCAATACAACGGAATGTGAGCTGATTCTGCATAGATGGCAAACCTTTTGTTCATGTTATATGCACAATGCCTTTATACTAGACCAGAAATGTGGACCATATTTTCAATTAGGGGAGGGGCGAGCCACTACTGTCCTTTGATATGTCTTGATGTCTGACCTATGGCCTCGATAAAACTGCTCACTTGGAATGTACGTGGGCTTGGAGACAAGGTAAAGAGATCTGCAGTCTTCTCATTTCTCAAAAAACAACGTGCTGACATTGTGGTGTTGGTGGAGACGCGGCTCCAGATGGCACTCCGCCGGCCATGGATCGGGTGGGCCTATCATTTATCGCACTCCTCCCATGCACACGGAGTCTCAATCTTGGTGGCCAAGTCGGTACATTTTGAGCTATATGATGTCCAGTCTGACCCGCAGGGGCGATATGTTTTTATTTCTGTTAAATTATATGGTGAACCTTTTTTCTTTTGATGGCATTCTATGTACCTCCCCCATTTTGCTCTTCTATAGTTACAAAGGGCTTGCTGTATATGACTCGTCATCCTTCGATTCAGGCAGTGTGGCTAGGGGATTTTAAAATCACGCTGAACCCAGCACTAGACAAACTCTCACCCTCACCATTACCTACTACAGCTCCAACTCACACTAGATTCTCCTGAATTCTCACCTCCTTTAATCTTACTGATACCTGGCACTTTAAATTCCCGCTTGACCGAGCTTACTCCTATTTCTCAGCCACCTATAACACTATGTCCCGCATAGACTTCATACTAATCTCCAACACCCTTAGTCCAAGGTTGCTGAGAGCTGTGTTTCCCCTAGGCTACTTTCAGACCACAGCCCATATTGGATTAGCCTCTCCGTCCTGCTAGACAAACCACCTCGCACGTGGCGCCTGAATCCTGCTGTCGGAGGATGACTAGCTTGGTAATAGTCGGAGGACCTACTTTCTAGAGAATGACGGATCTGCATCCCCAGATATAGTATGGGAAACCCTTAAACTACATGCACGCCTGACTCTGATCTCCCATATCAACAGGCTGAAGGCTAACTCAGCAGCCGCACTAGACGGGGTAATGAGGGACCTGTCGTCTGAACAAAACTATATGTCAGACCCCTCTCCTGCTGGGGCTGCCCAACTTAAGTTACAAACCAGGGTGGTCAACCAGCTACAGCATGAGTCGGCCAGGAAAAAACTCTTCTTTGCCAGGCAAAAATTGTTTGAGCATGGGGAGAGAGCGGGTAAACTGTTGGCCTATCTAGCACATAGCAAGGATAGACCCCCCACTGTCATTTCACTTGCTGGCTTTAAAGTGGTTGTAAACCCACTTTTTTTTTTTTTTTTTTTGGCCCACCTGCAAGAGAAAGGCATAATGAGCTATTATGACTAGCATAATAGCTCATTATGTTCCACTTACCTTAGATCGGGGCCCCCGAAGCCGTCCTCGTCCCTCTGTCCAGCCGCAGACATCACTGCGGCGATAGCCGGAATGTTAATTCCGGGTATCGGCGCACCAGCCAATCACAGCGCCGCTCCGGCGCTGTGATTGGCCGGAGCGGCGGAGACGTCACTCTGCGCATGCGCGCGGGAGGCGTCCCACTCGGCTACGCCCAGCGATTGCTGGGAAGTAGCCGAGTATGTGAATGGAATAAACCCCATAAATGCGCCGTTGTCTACGGCGCGCATGCGCCGTAGATAGCGGCGCTTGACATTTTAGTAAATATCTCCTAAACCGTGTAGGTTTAGGAGATATTTCTTGCACCTACAGGTAAGCCTTAATCTAGGCTTACCTGTAGGTGCAAGTTGAAAAAGTGGGTTTACAACCACTTTAACGGGGAAAAGATCACGGAGCCCTGGGCTGTAGCCACCAAATTTAGGGACTTCTACACACAGCTTTACAAGTCCCAGGTCTCCACCACCAAAGCCCAATTGGAGAATCTACTGGCGGGAATTACTTTCACACAGTTAAATGATACCCAAATGGCTATGCTAGACGCGCCTCTTGCACATGATGAAATAACTACAGCGATTGCGAGCTTCGCTAGATCCAAGGTCCCCGGGTTCAGATGGGTTACCCATAGAATTCTATGCTCAATGCAGCGAGATACTTACTCCCAAGTTATTATCCCTCTATAACCACTTGTTTGACAACTTCACCCTACCCCCATCGATGAGCGAGGCGGTTATTATCCTCATACCCAAACCGGGCAAGGACCCGGGCCTCCCGGAATCTTATAGATCCAGATCGCTCCTCCAGGTAGACCTAAAGATTTTGGCCAAAGTACTTGCCCTCTGCCTTAACCAAGTTATACTAACCCTGATACATGCAGACCAAGCTGGATTTATGCCGGGGCGTAACACCTCATTCAACCTCAGAAAATTATATATTAACTTACAAGCGACACACACTGTTAGGTCCTGGGTGGTGGTAGCCTTGGACACTGCCAAGGCCTTTGATTCGGTGGAGTGGAGATACCTTTGGGGGGATACTTATGCAACTTTGGCTTTGGACCCAATTTTATTAAGTGGGTGCAACTGCTAGAGGCTAAAGTAGTGGCCAATGGGAGAGCTTCCTAGACGTTTGATCTGTCCTGGGGCACTAGACAGGGCTGCCCACGGTCTCCGCTCCTTTATGCTCTGGCAGCGGAGCCACTTGCAATCTCCATTAGAGAAGACCCCGAGATCCAAGGTCTTTGCCTTGGATCCCTGACTGAAAAAATTAGTCTATACGCAGACGACACACTACTATATCTAGCGGACTCCGCCACATCCCTTCAGAAGGCACTACATGAGATCGAACACTTTGGCCAGTTCTCCGGCCTCAAAATGAATTGGGAATAATCCCAAATACTGCCCATGGACAGCTTCCCCTCTCCCAAGCTACAGGAACAGTTGCCACTTCAACGAGTAAACACTATTAAATATCTTGCAGTATTGGTGAATAGGACACCGGCTGACTATATATATCCCTGAACATAGAGCCCCTTTGCAATCTAATCAAGTCTAAAACTCAGGTGTGGGCGAGACTGCCCCTCGGTGTATGGGGACGCATTAATATAATTAAAATGATACTACTTCCCAAAATATTGTATATTCTCTGGCATTTGCCCGTATACTTGCCCTTAAAACTTTTTAAATCAATGGAGGCCATACTCAGGACATTTATCTGGGGCACCAACAGACACAAGCTGGCCTGGAGAGTCCTTAAGAACCCCACTGACCTGGGTGGAATGGCCTTCTCAGACTTGAATCTTTATTACCTCGCATCCCAACTGTCTCAGCTATACCACATTGACAAAACCGACAGACTCAGATTCCTCACGCTCCTTTGCCTACAGTGGGCACAAATAACCACGGATCTACTTACTGCAATCGCAGTGGGTCACAGTGGGAATAACTCCAAAAGAGACCGGGGGTCTCTCCTCTACCAATATAGGCGCATATGGGACATTGCCACCAAAATGTTGGAGACCCCTAAACACAACAATTATACCCCTCTATGGCACAATAAATTACTCCCAGAGTTTCTCTCGATCCCTGACAGAGATATGGAGCAAACATGGGATATTACTTGCACCACATATTCTCAGATGGCACACTTAAAAAAATTTGAGACTCTCAAACGAGTTCCTACTACCCAATTCACTACTCTTTAGATTCTTTCAGGTACACCATGCAGTTCAAGCTCAGTTCACCCAACCCTTGCCACAGTCTGCTCTTAATGTCATTATGGCAGTAGTTAAGGGTGAGGATCAACGGAGGCTGATTTCTGATTTTTATGTCATGCTCCTAACCCCACCATCCACCGTGCTAGCCTACAACCTTAAACCAAGATGGAAAAGAGAGGTGGGTCCGCTGGAGGATGAGTGAAGTGAAGCGCTTGACTCATGGAAGACTGTATCCCCCAAACTCTGACAGGCTGACTCAGTTGTATATTGTGCACCGAGCATATCTTACCCCCCCTAAGAGTAGCCCGCTTTAGGCAACAGTCTTCTACCTCGTGCACAATGTGTAAACAGGCGACGGGCACATTTTTCCATTTAATTTGGGCGTGCCCGGTCCTTCAGAGTCTATGAAAGCAGATTGTGGACTTCCTCCATGATGACATGGGATCCCCTTTGACCCTAGACCCCAAACAATGTCTACTAGGGATATTCCCTGATTCTGAGATAGTGTTTCATGTAGGAATGTTTTAGTGAATTTGTCTGTTTTCTGCGATAAAAATTATAGCCAGACAGTGGATGAGACCCATCCCCCCCGGCTTCAATGCCTGAAAAATAGATATAAATAACACACTACCCTATAAGAAGTTCATATATATTAACAGAGGTTGTCCAGTTACGTACAACAAAATCTGGGACAGGTGGCTTGCGTCTGCAGACACATGTACGGGTGGTTCATAGGTGGTTCATAGGCATGTAGGAGAAACTATGCTCCGGATCCTTTCCTCTCAACAAGCCTTTCACAGGCTATGATCAATCCTTGACCGAACACCCCATCAATCCAAAAAATCTGAAATAATGCTCTTCATAAGCTTGGATGCAAACCTTCTCAAACCCCTTGAGTGTTGCTGCAATCGGCAAAGTTTAAGGCTCCAGCCTGTTCTTCCCACTGCACTTTGGCCCAGCACTACAATGCGGATGTTCCGTGTCGAAACAAGCTTATGAAGAGCATTATATCAGATTTTTTGGATTGATGCAGTGTTCGGTCAAGGATTGATCATAGCCTGTGAAAGGCTTGTTGAGAGGAAAGGATCCGGAGCATAGTTTCTCCTACATGCCTGATGGTCATTTATGGCCTTGGAAATCTGGTGAGCACATTTGGCACTTTGGGTTGAAGCACTTTTGAATATTCACGCTGCACTTTATAGGAAGCATGGTGTTGGATGTTAGAAGACCCAAATTAAGCACTGTTTTCACTCATTGTTAATACGGACTGTGTCTATTTATATGCCCACAATGGACTTTTGATTATATATAATTTTTGACACGTATTGAAGTGTTTTAACTTGTTGCGCCCTTTCATTTTCATGTATTTTGCTTTAGTAACACTAATTTTGGAGCAGCACTTGTCATATTATTTAACACTATTGTACATTGGCGCCGGTTCCTATTCATTTAACACCCTTACCATATGGAGACCTACTTTTTTCACTTTCTAGATGGAACATTCAAACTTCACTTACGGTCGAACGTCCATGATGATCTATAGACGGGACAACATTTCAAAGAAGTTTTTATTTTTGGCAGCTCCGGAACCACTTGCACTCTCTGCCTCATCATTCAAATCTTTTCGAAAACGGTCTCTGAGAGAATGCCACCTTCTGTTAAAATCTTTCTCAATGTGTGTTACAGGATTCGAAATGGAGTAAAGTGGCAAAGACTTTAACCAATAGGACTCCATAGTCTGGAGGAGTCGGTATGCTCTTGCCTATTAACAATATTAACCACTTGACCACTGGGCACTTAAACCCCCTTCCTAACCAGACCAATTTTCAGCTTTCGGTGCTCTCACATTTTGAATGACAATTACTCAGTCATGCAACACTGTACCCATATGAAATTTTCGTCCTTTGTTTCACACAGAGCTTTATTTTGGTGGTATTTGATCGCCTCTGGGTTTTTTATTTTTTGTGCTATGAATGAAAAAAGACCAAAAATTTTGTAAAAAAATGAATTTTTCTTCATTTCTATTATTAAAATTTTGCAAATAAGTAATTTTTCTTCATAAATTTGGGCAAAAATGTATACTGCTACATATCTTTGGTAAAAATAACCCAAATTAGTGGATATTATTTAGTCTGTGTGAAAGTTATAGGGTCTACAAGCTATGGTGCCAATCACCGAAAATGTATCAATTTGATTACACCTGATGTACTGACAGCCTATCTCATTTCTTGAGACCCTAACAAGCCAGTAAAGTACAAATACCCCCCAAATGACCCCTTTTTGGAAAGTAGACATTCCAAGGTAGTTAGTAAGAGGCATAGTTAGTTTTTTTAGGTTGTCATTTTTTCTCACAATTCTTTGCAAAATTAAGATTTCTTTTTATTTTTATTTTTTTTCACACCAAATTGTCATTATAACAGGTTATTGTTCTCACATGGCATGTACTTACCACAAATGACACCCCAAAATATATTCTGCTACTCCTCCTGAGTATTACGATACCACATGTGTGAGACTTTTACACAGCCTGGCCACATACAGAGGCACAACATTGAAGTAGCCCATTCAGGTGTTCTAGGAGCATAAATTACACATCTAATCTCTCAACCACCTATTACACTTTTGAAGGCCCTGGAGCACCAGGACAATAGAAACGCCAACAAAGTGACCCCATTTTGGAAAGCAAACACCCCAACGTATAATTTATGAGGCATTATGAGTCTTTTGAATGGTTCATTTTTTTCCAGAAGTTTTTGGAAAATGTGGAAAAAAAATGAAACCGCATTTTTTTTACACAAAGTTGTCCATTTATAAGATATTTCCAACACATAGCATGTACATAGCAAAAATTACACCCCAAAATATATTCTCCTACTCCTCCTGAGTATGGTGATACCACATGTGTGAGACTTTTACACAGCCTGGCCACATAGAGGCCCAATATCCAAGAAGCACAATCAGGTGTTCTAGGGACATAAATTACGCATCTAATTTCCTTACAATCTATCACATTTTTGAAGGCCCTTCATATTTCTAGCATATAGCATGTACATACCAAGAATTACACCCTGAACTACATTCTGCTGAGTAAATGGTAAACAAAAGATTACCTGTGGTTTTAGTAGTGCAATTTTCCACAGAAGGAGAGCCCTGATCTAGGCAGCAGGCAGGGACGTGGTCAGCGTCAGTGAATGGAATTGTCCAGGCAGCAGGCAGGAATATTGTCCATAGTCAGTACAGGCAGAGATACTGTCCATATACAGTCCAAGGTCAGTGCAAGTAGAGACATTGCCAGCAGTGCCAAAATATTGGTCCTGGTAGTAAGCAGGAACATGGTCCAAGTAGCAGGCCAGGAAATAATGGGGACAGGGGTAGAGGCTTCTCCCACCCAAATCTCTTTGAAGCCTCCGAGTCTCCAGACCCTAATCCGGGAATGAGAAAACTAAAAAAATAGTTTTCTTTATCTAGAAAAACAATTCTGGAGCCCCTCACATATGTGAGACCCCTGTGTTCCCATTAGCATAGCAGGGTAAAAGATCAATCCAAGAGGCAGGCAAAAAACGTGGTCAAACAGTCCAGGGTCAGTTCCAGAGCAGGCAGAGGTAGATACAGTTTAGGGTTAGGCAGAAGCGTGGTCGTATAACAGGCCAGGGTCCGTTCCAGGGCAGGCAGAGGTAGGTACAGTTTAGCGTTAGGCAGAGGCATGGTCGTTTAGCAGGTCAGGGTCTGTTCCGGAGAAGGCAGCGGTATGTACAGTCGCATAAGGGGTGTGGCGGTAAATGACAATTACGTTTACCATACTTTCCTAATAATGTAGAAAAGTATGGTAACGACGGAAACATCGACCAAAACAAAGGCCTGGTTGGGAAGGACAATCGGGACAATAATACACAGTGTCTCTTCTAGTTCCTTCTTTGGAGCACACCCGGCATCTCTTCTGACGTTTTCAGCCTGTTTCATGGGGGGGGGGGGGGAGTTTCTCAGGAAAGTGGCGTTCATGGAGTCTGCTCACTGAATCCGAGCAAATGCTTTCTGGTGGGTCTTCAGGGTACAAAAGGACGGAGACAATTTTTTCTTGGTACTGAAGATAAGATAAGGGGGTCCTTGTAGATTTACGGTAAATTACATAAGTATTGTAAAGGGCCATACTGAAAAGATATGTGGAGACCTTTTTATACCAATAGCGGCTTTTTCTTGTGGGAAGATAGGGTTCAATCATTTGATCATTAAAATCGACTCCCCCCATGAACAAATTATAATCATGAACACATGCTGGTTTTTGGATAGCGCCGTTTCTTCTGGGGATTTCCACGTAGGTGTCGTTATGTATCGTTGAGAGCATGTGGATGTTTCTTCTGTCCCTCCACCTGATAGCCAATAGCTCTTCATTCCGCAAAGACGCCGTCTCCCCTTTTCGTAGTCTTTCAGTAACGAGCTTTTGCGGGAAACCCTTCCTGTTGGCTCGCACTGTACCACACGCTGGAGTGCCCTTCCGGTGAAGGTTGCAGAAGAGGGGCAAGCTGGTATAGTAATTATCCACATAAAGGTGGTAACCCTTTTCAAGGAGTGGATATATAAGCTCCCAAACAACCTTTCCGCTGGCACCGATGTACTCTGGACATTCAGGGGGATGCAGTTGGGAGTCCTTCCCTTCATACACCAGGAAGGTGTAAATGTAGCCCGTGGCTCGTTCACATAGCTTATAGATCTTAACCCCATATCGGGCCCTTTTGCTTGGAATAAACTGCTTGATGCCAAGCCTGCCTGTGAAGTGGACCTCATGACTCATCCACAGATATATTTTGGTCGGGGATATATAACTGGGGGAATTTCTCAGAGAAAATTTTTTGAAGTGGCCAAATTTTAAATAATTTGTCATGTGATGGGTCATTTCGGGGAGGGCACTGGGTGTTGTCATTGTAATGGAGAAAGCGCATTCTCATGAGGTATCTGGATCTTGACATAAGGGATGAAAAGACTGGCATGTGGTGGATGGGTTTGGTGGACCAATAGGCGTATACTTCATTTTTTTTTGAGAGCCCCATGTTGAACGTTAGGCCTAAAAATAATTTAAATTCCTCCACTGTCAATGCTCTCCACTCATAGGGACGGGCATAACATGAACCAGGGTTGTTTATTATGAATTGTTGTGCAAAGAGGTTGCACTGGGTCACGATGGAGGATAATAGGTCTTGGGTAAAAATGTAATTAAAAAAATCAATAGGGGCAAAATTCTCTGTGTTCACCTGAACACCTGGCTGGGTGATGAAAGGGGGGATGTTTGCTGCTCCTGAATTGGGGGGAAGCCACAGAGGGTTTTCAAGGGCGTAGGGAAGGCTGGCATGGGTCCTAACCCTTTGGGGTTGAGATGACACCCCGCTAGTTCTTGGCCTTTGCTGTAGTGGTACTTCATTTCTTGTGGATGGCACTGTGCTACTGATGGATGGCACTGAGCTGCTGGTTGATGCCACAGCGCTACTTGTGGTAGCCTGCTGCTCCATGTCAGAACGCCTTTGTTTCCTGGGCACACTTTCCACTTCCTCTGAATCTGTAGAAGACCCACTGCTTATAACAGGTTCATATTCTGAACCAGAATCAAACTCGGAGAGCTCCCCGCTGCTCTCGTCAGTCAAGCAAAGCTGTTGGTATGCCTCCTCAGCGGAAAACATTTCGCCATACTGGTGACTGTGGGCTGTAGTGACAAACTGTGGTAGGAAAACTGGAACAGATATGGTTGCACTAATGGGTGCTGATGAGGCTGGTCTAATGAGGTTGCACTGCTGGGTTCTGATGAGGGTGCACTGCTGGGAACTGATGCGGGTGCACTGCTGGGAACTGATGCGGGTGCACTGCTGGGAACTGATGCGGGTGCACTGCTGGGAACTGATGCGGGTGCACTGCTGGGAACTGATGCGGGTGCACTGCTGGGAACTGATGCGGGTGCACTGCTGGGAACTGATGCGGGTGCACTGCTGGGAACTGATGCGGGTGCACTGCTGGGAACTGATGCGGGTGCACTGCTGGGAACTGATGCGGGTGCACTGCTGGGAACTGATGCGGGTGCACTGCTGGGAACTGATGCGGGTGCACTGCTGGGAACTGATGCGGGTGCACTGCTGGGAACTGATGAGGGTGCACTGCTGGGAACTGATGAGGGTGCACTGCTGGGAACTGATGAGGGTGCACTGCTGGGAACTGATGAGGGTGCACTGCTGGGAACAGATGAGGGTGCACTGATGTACACTAATGCACAACACTGATAAGCACTGATAAGGCGGTGCTGATGAGCACTCACTTATGGGCATTACTGTGGCACTGATAAGCGCTGTAGTTGAGCGCTGTAGTGGTGCAGATGAGCACTATAGTGGCGCTGATGTGGTACTGATGGCACCGATGGGGTACTGTAGTGGCACTGGGCACTGTAGTGGCACTGGTGGAGCACTGGCGGCACCGATGGGCACTGAAGTGGCACTGATGGCACTGATGAGCCTTGTAGTGGCACTGATCAGCCTTGTAGTGGCACTGATCAGCCTTGTATTGGCACTGATCATCCTTGTATTGGCACTGATCAGCCTTGTAGTGACACTGATCAGCCTTGTAGTGGCACTGATGGGTACTCTGATGGGCACTGTAGTGGCACTGATGAGTATTTTTGTTTCACTGGTGACACAGATGGGTACTGTAGGGGCGCTGATGGGTAGTGTAGTGGCACTGTAGGGCACAGATTGGCACTTGTGTGGCACTGTGTGGTACTGAAGGGCACTGCTGGGCACTGTAGTTCACTACAGTATTGAGATAAACACTCACTGTTAAATGATCTCTCTTCTCTCCTCACACGCTGTATCGGTGTGAGGAGAGAAGAGAGCTGGACCTCTGTGTGACCCCAGTTTGTTTACACTCTGATCGCTCCCTCTCTGGAGGGAGCGATCAGGTGGTAAAGAGCCGCTATCATTGGCTCTTCACCACAATCCTTGTTGCGCTGGGTCCCCTGCACTCGGCGAGCACGGACACTTCCGCGAGCGCGCCCCAGGGGGCGCGTGGGAAGCGCGAGTGCGCGAGGACGTCCCAGGGACGTGAACCCTGGATAACTCGACCGCGCTGTAGCCGTCTTTCGGCTATGGCGCGGTCGGCAAGTGGCTAAACATGTGCAAGGAATGCTGTCAACATATTCAGATGGACTGCAAGGCATCATTGCAGTACTAAGTTGGCATTTGTTAAATATTTTTATGCTTGGGTCACCACAAATTCAGCGTGCAACAAGGACAGCAATAGACACAGAAATTATGTCCTGGGACAAGGTGCACACTTCATCAGAGAGGCCAGAAAGGATGTGCACTGACCTCAAATTCACATGCATTACTACAAAAGATAAATAACTATACATACAAGGCAGCGTGCCACATGGTTTGACTATGCTGCAGCGAGAGACTGAACAGTACATTACTCGCATGTTTCCATAATCTCATGATTCCATAAAAACACTGACAAGAGAGCATGCCGAAGTTGGGCAACACTTACCACGTTCCTCACGCAGTTTGGGAGTCATGGTGGACCAATTTGGTGTCACAAGCTTCTGGATTTCTTCCCACAGTTGCTGGGTTGCCTCACTGTTGTGGTCCAGACATGTTGAGTCCCACAAGCCTGACCTTTCATGCACCAGGCTTATTAGGTGCTCTTGGGAGACATGTCTGACCATGTTTCTCCTTGGGGATGTACTTTCTATTTTCCAGCTACTGCCTGGGTCATAGGTTGAGTTCACATATAAACAAACAAAAAAAATAAAATTGTTTGCCAAGTGGATATTAACTGATCGAAAGTTGACGGGTATTGTTCGTTAACGTCGGTTAATATCCGTCTTCACGGATCTCGACGTATCCTTGTACGTTCAAAAAAGCTGACAAGATCGGAAAGCGGAGGTTAACAGAAGTTCATCCGTTTTCCCATATGAGTGACGGATGGAAGAAAAGCGGATAGATGGTCTGATCGTGTCAAAAGGAGCCTAATGGCAGGTGCTTTAAAAACTTGCTTGAATTTTGATAGGCAGGGCATGCAAGTACTGGAGTCTGGGCAAAATCATAATTTTAATTATAGCGGCTCCCAGGTTTTTATGTCGCCTTCTATGGTCCTAAGTCATGGTAGAAAATTAGGTTTGAATATATTTTTTAGATTCAGAATAAGCCGGACTCCCAAGTACCTCTTTTAAGAGGTAGACTTTCATTTGAATGGGCAGTTTTTTTGCATGTCTAGCGAGGTATCTGCGATGAGGGACAGGTTCAGGGCCTAAAATTTGCTGTAATTTTTTCAAATTAGAGATGTCCCAAACATGTAAAAACAAAAGGGAATACAAGTGCACAGGTAATAATGTCTTTTTATTGGATTTAAAAGGATAAAATCAATACACTCACAAGTGAAGATGAATAAACAGCGTCAAACAGTTCCTCCAATAGAGGGCCTTAAAAGGGACACATCCCTGCTTCAGAATAGATGAGAAGACCGATGGATGGATGGGCAGGCTCATCAAGCAGCTGCCGACAAGCTGCGAGTGAGCCACTCACTGACTGAAGAGACGGCCAGTCAGGAGAGGGCTGTGGGGCGCCTACAACACTTGTCCCAGGGAGACAACTGACAAAGGAAGCTGTAGTTGTCAGGATAACATGTTTTGGAGGGCATAGCCTCCTTCCTCAGATCACCCCCTGTTTTTCTGAGAGCCCTTTTGTAGCTAAAATTAATTGGCCTGGGTTTTTTAACTCTATAATCAGAATTTATCGAACTTCTACTGAAAAACATATAGAGGATAGTATGATAACTAGATTACATTTAAGAGCAGCATAAAATATGCCTAGGGTATAAATACATATATTTTGTCTTGAAAAATTTAAATTAATTGGACTACAATTGCAAATGAATAATAATTGTATGATAGTAAAAAAATAAATCATAAATTTCAGTAAAATTGGATAGGTAAAAAAATAATAATAAAAAAATTGTTATATAATTCATTCGTAGGTTCTTTCTTGATGGGTGGAGAGATGGGAGGACTTATGTGTTTATACGTGTTTGTGTGTGATGACAATGGGTGTATACATGCGTATGTTTGTACGTGTGTGTATACATATCTCTTTTTACATGCTTCTAGTATATGTCAGGTATACATATTATCAAGTATACCAATTATCATGGTTATTTTCAATCTTACTTCTAATCTAACTTTCCATTCTAATTTAATTCAGATTCTCAATTATTTTTTCATACAAAAAGTCATTAAGTTCATATGTGTAATGTATAATTTTTATATCAAAAACAATAAGTTTGTGTATTATCCATCTTATATTAATTTGTATATTTGTATCCTACAATGTATTCACCATAATGGGCTTTTTATTTTTTATATATATATATATATGTGTGTGTGTATGTATGTGTGTGTGTGTGTGTGTGTGTGTGTGTATATATATATAAATATATATATATCTATCTATCTATCCCTTTCATGACTAAGCCTATTTCTGCCATTTGGTGTTTACAAGTTAAAATCCGTATTTTTTGCTCGAAAATTACTTAGAACCCCCAAACATTTTATATATATATATATATATATATATATATATATATATATATATATATATATATATTTAGCAGAGAATCTAGAGAATAAAATGGCGATTGTTGCAATATTTTTTGTCACACGGTATTTGTGCAGCGGTGTTTTAAACGCAACTTTTTGGGAAAAACACTTTCATGAATATTAAAAAAATGAAAAAGTAAAGTTAGCCCAATTTTTTTGTATAATGTGAAAGATGTTACGCCGAGTAAATAGATACCAAACATGTCATGCTTTATAATTGCACGCACCCGTGGAATGGCGACAAACTATGGTACCTAAAAATCTCCATAGGCGACGCTTTAATTTTTTTTTTTTTTTACGGTTACCAGGTTAGAGTTACAGAGGTGGTCTATGGCTAGAATTATTGCTCTCGCTCTGATGATCGCGGCGATACCTCCCATGTGTGATTTGAACACCGTTTACATATGCGGGCGCGACTTCCGTATGCATTTTTCTTTGCTGCGCGAGCTCGCGGGGACGGGGCGCTTGAATTTTTTTTTTCTTATTTATTTTAATAATATAAAATTGTGTCTAAAAAAAAAAAAAAAAAAGTGATCACTTTTATTGCTGTCACAAGGAATCTAAACATCCCCTGTGACAGTAATAGGTGGTGACAGGTACTCTTTAGGTCTAAAACCCCACATCCCTCCTTTACACTTCAAAGTATTCAGATCGCCGAAAACGGCGTTTCTGAATACTGTGTATTTTTTTTAAACCGGCACCATTGGCAGCCGAGCAAACAGGAAGTGACGTTGTGTCGTCGCTTCCGTGTTTACATTGAAGAGACTGGATCGAAGCCGTTTGCGGCTTAGTTTCAGTCTCTCTCTAGGCACTGGAGGCGGCGGATCGTAGATTGGGTCTCCCGGTGGGACGGGAGGCCCGGTAAGAGCGGTGGAGGCAGCAGGAGGGGGGGGGGGAGGGATGTCCCCTCCCGCTCCTCCGGTATAACAACCGAGCGGCTTTTACCTGCATCGGTTGTTATCCCTGGAAAGCCAATCACCGGCTCTAAAAAATTATACCGGGATGATGCCTGCAGCTGCGGGCATCATCCCGGTATAACCCCCGAAAAGCCGAGGCTGCATATGTGCGTACGCTCGGCGGGAAAGGGGGAGATATGTATAAATTATATATTTTTTATTATTGTATATATATTTTTCAATTAGTATTTTTATTTATTTATTTTCAATTAGTATTTTTAGTTTTTTATTATTATTTTTTAGTCAACTGTACCCTAATGCAACCTCTTGTGAAGTTGTATTATCTATCAACTGAGAAGCCTATGCTACCCACACTTAACTGTATTTTAATTTTTTCCATCTGATCATCCCCCACAGCTACTACCCTTTGTTCCCTTCTAGATTGTAAGCTCTAACAAGCAGGGCCCTCTGATCCCTCCTGTATTGAATTGTATTGCATTGTAACTGTACTGTCTTCCCTGATGATGTAAAGCGCTGCGCAAACTGTTGGCGCTATATAAATCCTGTATAATAACTAGTAAACGAACATAAAATTCCCTTTACAACACACTAAGGATTAAAAAGCAAAAAAAGTTATCCAATAAAAATAACTAATATATTAAAATACGGCTTGATGTAAATATGTGTGTATATATATATATATATATATATATATATATGATAAAAGAATCAACATGCGTGTGTATATACGTGTACATGTTGGTGTTTACATATATGCATGTGTATAGAAAGAACCTACGAATGAATTGTATAGCAATTCTATTTTTATTTTTTACCTATCCAATATTGCAGAAATGTATGATTTATTATTTTTTACCATCATACAATTATTTTTCATTTGCAAATGTAATCCAATTCAATTTTTTCAAGAGAAAATATATAATTATACCCTAGGCATATTGTATGCTGCTCTTAAATGTAATCTAGTTGTCATACTATCCCTATATGTTTTTCAGTAGAAGCTCGATAAATTCTGATTATATGGTTATAAAACCCAGGCCAATTAATTTCAGCTACAAAAGGACTCTTTGAAAAATGGGGGGTGGATCTGAGGAAGGAGGCCACGCCCTCCGAAACATGTTATCCTGACAACTACAGTGTCCTCTGTCGGCTCTATCAGAGCTCTCCCTGGGACAAGTGTTGTAGGTGCCCTACAGCCCTCTCCTGACCGGCGTCTCTTCAGTCAGTGAGTGGCTCACTCGTGGCTTGTCGGCAGCTGCTTGATGAGCCTGTCTGTGGAGCCAGCCCATCCAGCGGTCTTCTCATCTATTCTGAAGCATGGATGTGTCCCTTTTAAGGCTCTCTATTGGAGGAACTGTTTGACGCTTCACTTATGAGTGTATCGATTTTATCCTTTTTTATATCCAATAAAAAAGTGTTATTGCACCATGAGCCTGTGCACTCGTATTCCCTTTTTTGTTTTCACAGCTATCAATTCCCGATCACTGAGCTGCAAGAAGTATGGTGCTAACCAGATTGTCTTGTACCATTATTGATAGTCCCTGCTTCTGAGAAAGCACTGTTTATTTGAATTTTTGCAGTAGGATCACAATTAAGAGAGGAGATCAAAAAAGCTTGGTTTTTAATCCTATATGACTGCAGATGACAATCATATGTCCCATGCCATTCTGCTGAAGGCATTCTCCACATCTGTAGATAGGAGAAGGCCTCCAACGTTTACCGATATAACCTTGTAGATCAGATTCAGAGCTTTATGTACAATATTTCTCGCCTTTGGCATAAACCCTTACTTGTTTGGGACCAATGTTCGTGGCTAAAAATGGTCTTAAAAAGGTTGCCAAGGATTTATGTCATTCATTTAAAGTTTTAAATTAAGAAGCAAAATTTACCTATATTTGGCGCAATCCACTGGGTCCTTATTGGGCTTTGATATTGCCGTAATATGAGCTAGTAATAAGGTGTCTGTGATTTTCTGCTGGGCACTAAGTGAGTTTAAAGCCTTTAAAAGTGGGGCTTTGAGAGGGGGCGTGGCTTACCGCATGGTTTTCTCACAGCTCCCTGGTCTTTCGGCTCCGCGGGACTTGAAATTACTTGAAACTCACCCAGACTCGGCACATGGGGAAGGACAAGACCCGGGCACAGAAGGGCACCCCTGGGAATCGAAAAGGGGGCAATTTGGAGGACTTTTTCGCCCAATCCCGGGCCGCATCACAGCGCCGTTCCGAATCCAAGATGGCTCCGGCACCTCCGTCTCCAGCCCGCTCTGAATCATCCCTGCATTCCCAGGTGAGCTCCCGCAGCCGTTTCCCCCTTCCTGAGGACTCTGATTATGTGCTCACCAGAAGCCGCTCTAATGCATCCCTGGGCTCTGGTGACGGATCGGACATGGAGGCATAGATTCGTTCGCTGCACAGCTACATTAGATCCCTGCCCACTAAAGCTGATCTTGAGCAATGTGTCCACAGAATTGAGAAAGCATACAGGAAAGAGGTCTCCGACCTCGAGACATGGGTGCACGCTTTGAAGATGTAGACGCTACCACTGACAGTCTCAGCACCGCCGTGAAGTCACACGACAAAATACTTAATACTCATACCGTCATGCTGCAGCAACTCGCGTATCAGCAGGACGACATCGAAAATCGCAATCGCCGCAATAATATCTGCATCCGTGGGATCCCTGAATCTGCCTGCGGCTGTGACCACCATCTTTAACCAACTGCTGCAGCGCCCTAAAGATGACCCTATTGAGCTGGACCGCGTTCACAGAACCTCAGTCCCGCGGACCCCGGACCCCTCCTTTGTACGGGACACGGTGTGCCGGGTTAATTTCTACAAGATTAAGGAAGACATCATGAGAGCTGCTAGCTCACAGGACACCGTACTCTTTAATGACACAACCGTGATGCTTCTCCCAGACCTGTCCCGTCAGACGCTGGCGATGAGAAAAGCATTTAAGCCGCTAACACAGCTTTTGCAATCCAAGCAGATGAAATATCAATGGCGGTTCCCATTCCATCTCAGAGTACACCACGAGGGCAAAACCGCAATCTTCCGTACGCTGGGAGACCTGTTGTCCTTCCTCGGCACGCTGGATCTTCTACAGGTGTCTATCCCAGATTGGCCGTTCACACCGACTACTCCTGGCCTGCCTTTTGCGCCACAATGGCAATCGCAAGGTCGCAAACGCAATTCCAAGCCCCAGTCTCAACGGGACCCCAATGATTGAACCAGACTTGATCGCAGTTGTTCCTTTCCTTGCAATGACATTCCTGGGGCCCCTCCTGGGACACCGCAGGACTGAAACGTATGTGATCCTGTTGCCGTCTGCCCCCCCGTGTTTCTGGAACACCATCATTGTTTCCTTTTTGCCTCTCCTTTTTTTTCTTCTTGAGGCCTGTTTTGATCCCCTCATCTCCTTGTTGCTTCTCCATTGTGGTCCTACTACCCTGAGTCCTGGACTATAGTGTCTGTTTTATTTTTGTTAACCCCATTATATTTCTTCCAGGTTGCTCCGGATATTTGACTCAGACTGCCTACCTATTGAAATGTGTTAATATGTATTATCTCCTTGCCTCCTGTGTCACTATTTGGCTGCCGCCTCTCATGCCACCTCTCACCCATGGTTTCTCTACTGTGGTTGCCCTAAGCGAGGTTGCCTGCCTTCTTGAATCCTGAAGTTTCCCTATTATCTGTTTATGACCAATTTTATGCGTAACTATTTTCATGTTTTGACTTTTGTCTGTTGGTCCTGTTTGTTGACTGATTTCCCGTGGAGCTGGGGTCCAGGGAACTGCCCTGCCCAGCGAGTTTCCACTGCACCCCCCAAGGGGTTTTTCTTTTTTTTTTTATCAGTGTCATGGACACTGACTGGTATGCGTCTGCATGCCGTACTGTAAGGTTTTTTTTTTTTATTTTACTTAGTCTTTTAGAGCCACCTAGTGGCCTTTTTTGTTCATGTTCATTTTCTTTTTTTTTTCTTCTCATTATTACTCCAGCTATGTTGGTCTTCCTCCACTTTGCCCCGATATGAGTATGCTCTGTTTATGCTTTTTCTCATGGGCTATGGGGACGACGACCATGTCCAATCAAATTGTTTACATGCTCATCTGGTCCTGCGGACCAGTTTCACCACCCTCTTCTTTCGTTTTGTCTCCTCTCTCCTTCTCCCCTCCTCTGCCTTCATCTTTTCTCTTCCCATCTTTAGGCCTCCTATGGCGCTGTTTTCTTCTTCAAGAGCTACTGAAATATGAACCACCTACCGTGTCTTGTCTCCTCCCTTACCCCCGCCCCCCACACCTGAACTTTTTATGGCTTCTGCTTGCCCGATATCTTTAGCGTCCTTCAACTGCAGGGGTTTCAACACACCAGAGAAGCGGAGTCAGATTCTCTATCGCTTTCATAAACTACGCTCCAGTATCTTGTTGCAAGAAACCCACTTCCGTACGGATTCTGTACCTGTTCTACGTAACAGGTACTACTCACAATGGTACCACAGTACTAACCCCCAAGCCAAATCGAAAGGTGTATCAATTGCCTTCCATAAATCTTTTAAACCTGAGGTCCTAGACTCCGTTGTTGATGTTAATGGTCGCTTCATTTTTCTTAAACTGAAACTAAACGATTTTCTCTTCACAGTGGCCAACATATATGTACCTATATGTATGTGGATCAGGCTCGGTTCCTCTCATCAGTTCTCACCAGACTATCCTCCTTTGGGGGTCCCTGCTTCATCATCGGTGGAGATCTCAATGTCGTTATGTCCCCGTCTGTAGACTCATCCTCGGGTAAGTCCTCTGTTCCATCCTCCACACTTGCACGCATCAAATCCCTATTACATTCCTCTCCCCTGGTGGATGTCTGGCGTATCCATCACCCTACGGAGAGGGACTACAGCCACTATTCAGCGGCACACAATTCATATAGTAGACTTGACCATTTTCTGATATCCCAATCTCTACTGGATACCCCCATCCAGGCGTCGTTGGGCCATCTCCTCTTGTCTTATCACGCCCCGGCCTACTTGACCCTGTCACACCCCCCAAAATCTCGTAGAGGTACGCAATGGAGGCTCAATGACAATTTACTGCGGGACACTGTGTAGCGGATGTCTCCAAAACCATTCAGAACTTTGTTTCCGATCACTCCTCGGATACCACCTCCCCTCTCATTTAGTGGGAGGCTCTGAAGTGTGTGGTTCGGGGCGTACTTATACAACATGGCTCGCGCCTCAAGAAGATACGTACGGACGATATCCGCCGTCTCCTCTCTACTATAGCAGAACTCGAACCTCTGCACAAACAAGATTTAGACCCGGCCATTTTTGTCCGATTGTCGAATGCACGTAGGGACCTACTTCAACTTTTAGACGCGCATTCTTTAATAGCTCGTGATAGGGCCCGCAATTTCCATTACTCCTTCGCAAATAAATGTGGCAAACACTTGGCACGGGTCCTCCACCCCAGGCCACCCCGATACTCCATTCCCTCTATTGCGCATCCCGATCAAACCACAAAGTTCGCCCCGAAGGGCATATCCTCTGCCTTTCGTGAGTACTACTCCCAACTTTATAACCTACAGCCCACAGGTCCAAACGCATGCACTGCCCCCTCGAACGATGACATGCGAGATTATATTTTGGAAACAGCATTACCCAATATCAATGAGCCAGATGCTGATGAACTAGACAAACCTCTGGTCGCGCCCGAATTTCTGGGCACCATCAAAGATTGGAAGATGGGCAAATGTCCCGGTCCGGATGGGTACACCCCCCGCTTTTACAAAACTTTCGCCACCCTCCTCACCCCACTTATGGCTAAGGCGTTCAATGCCGTGGGTGACTCTCATGCGCCACCTAAAGGCTTATTGTCCGCCAATATCTCCGTATTACCCAAACCGGGCAAAGACCCATCCCAATGCAGCAGCTACCAGCCAATATCCCTGCTCAACATAGATCTCAAACTGTTCGCAAAGGTATTGGGCCCACGCCTATCCCCTCTTCTCCCTGGAGTGATCCATAATGATCAGGTGGGTTTTGTCTTGGGCCGCGAGGCAAGGGACAATACGACCAAAACTATTCACCTCATCTCCTTTATCCAACGCAAGGATCTAAAAGCCTGTCTCCTTTCCTTCGACGCTGAAAAGGCGTTCGATAGGGTCAGTTGGAGATTCCTCCGACTTTCCCTAGAACAGTTAGGATTAGGAACGACCTTTATCTCCAAGGTGATGTCCTTATACTCTCAACCTTTGGCCTCGGTGTTGGTCAATGGCACTACCTCCGTGCCGTTCGATATTTTCAATGGCACCCGACAGGGCTGTCCCCTTTCCCCTCTCCTATTCGTGATTGTTATTGAACATCTGGCCTGTGCCATTAGACAAAACTCTTCCATACACAGTATTCAGACGCCTTCCTCCCACTACAAATTATCCCTTTATGCCGATGATCTACTGGTATACGTGCAACACCCCCATATCTCCTTACCTTCTCTTTTCTCAGAATTTCAACGATTTGGTTCTTTTAGCAATTTTAAACTTAATCTTTCCAAGACTGAAGCCCTCAATATCTCCCTCACCCCCACTACGATGTCCGCTCTTAGATCGAACTTCTCTTTTCGGTGGCAGAAGAAGGGGATTTCGTACCTAGGGGTAGTTATACCCTCTAACCTCTCTAATCTTTTCTCCTTGAATTACGTTCCTTTGCTCTCCCGCTTTCGGAAGGACCTTGAGGAGTAGGGGGGGGATCTTCCTTGCCTTGGTTCAGACGAATCAATACCCTAAAAATGTATACCCTACCCAAACTTCTGTACCTTCTCCAAACAATACCCATCTTGATCCCCAAGTCTTTCTTTACATCCTTGCGTTCTATTGCTATCAGATTTATGTGGAGCCGTGTGCTACCTAGGGTTAAATATAATTTGCTCTCCCGTCCGAAACGTTAGGGCGGAGTGGGCCTCCCCAATTTCAAACTCTATTACAAGGCCACCCATGTAGCACGCACTCTGGAATGGTTCCCTCGCCCTTTCTTAAAGGCTTCTGTTGCCATTGAACAGGACCTGGCTCCGGTCGATCTCCGAGCACTGCTTTGGGGATACAAATCCGATCTCACCCGTATACCCTCTTCCTCTCCACTGACACTGGCCTCTCTTAGACTGTGGTATAATAGGGGTTTGTGTTCCATTCTGTCCTCTGATCCCTCTCCATTATCCTCTCTATTTGACAACCCTGCCTTCCCCCAGGGTATAGGAACGACAACATTGGGTCCCTTCAAAAGGACTGACTGGCCCCAGGCTCACTCCTTCGTACACCCCACGTGCGGAACACCTATCACGCCGACGGGATCCTCCGATTGGCTCACCACACTGCACTTCTCTACACTCGCAAAGCACTGGCATTCTTCCTCCCAAATACACCGCTCTAAAACCGAATTTGAACGGCTGTGCTCCCTCTCCGAGACACCTAGACACCTTCTCTCAACCATTTACTGTCTCTTACAAAATCTTACGCATGCTGATTTACCTTCTTACACCAGGACATGGTCTACAGATCTGGGTGAGGACATCCCACGTTCAGATTGGCAGACCTCGTTCCATTTCACTCATAAATCTACGATATCCTGCTATTCGCAGGAAAAAAATTACAAGATTCTGTCAAGATGGTACAGGGACCCCTATACATTGCACAAAATCTTTCCGTCCACTCCGGCATCCTGCTGGCGATGTTCTACCTCTACAGGGACCTACTTACATGTCTGGTGGGAATGCGAGAGGATCCGCCCCTTCTGGACTCAGGTATTTGATTGTTATGACAAACTCTATGATGAAACGCTGACGCCCTCCCCTAAGATTGCCCTTCTCTCTATTCTCCCGGGTTCAATATCCTCCCAGAAACAGAACCTCCTCCGTTTCTTTATGTCGTCAGCTAGACAACTCATCCCTTTCTACTGGAAGTCGACCACCACTCCTCCCTTGTCACACTGGGTCTCGATTATGATTGACTCTATGAGAATGGAGGAGATGCTAGCCCTTGACAATGATACTTTTGACAAATATAAAGCACTATGGTTCATCTGACTCCGCTTCTCCTCTTCTGACACTCTGGCGAGCATGTTGTTGACCCCAACTTGATTATCCTTGCACCTAAAGTGACAGTGGGACGAACGGGACATGTATCTGAGGGTCCCCCTCCCACCACGGTCACTTACTTATCTCTCCCTGTTCCCCGACTCAGTAGCTCTGACACTTCTCTACGATTTCTCCTTGCCTACTTTTCTTTCTCTCTTCTGTCCTTCTCTTTTCTCATCTCTCTCTCCTTTCCTCTCCTCCCCTCTTCCTCTCCCCCTGTACCCCTCCCCACTCCCAACACCTGACCCCCACTACCACTCCTTTTGTTCCCCCTTTTTTTTTTAAATCTTAACCCCTAACGTACCTGTTTACAATCCTGCCATATATGACGACGGGGCTCTTCTAGCTGTACCCGTTTTCTATTCCAAGTACCGGTCACTGAATCTGATGCTGTGTAACTATGTATTATGAGTTATGCTGTGGGCGATAGCCGTTTGGCTGACTCTTTGCACAAACTTATGTGACTACGTACGGATTGTGACTTCATATATGTTTCCATGTACTCACTGTTAAAATACCAATAAATATATTTTCAACCCTAAAAGTGGGGCTTTGAGAAGATGAGCAAAAGATTTATAGTATTGAGAGGTCAGCTCATCTGGGCTGGGGATTTTGCCAGGTTTTAGTTCTTGAACTGCCCCGCAGAAGTTCATCTTCTTCTGCAGAACTTTTTTAAGGGGCTTGTGTCTCTTTAAGCAGGCCATGCACGGTCGAATTTCAAACAAATTTTATTTTTAAAATCAGAAAGTTTTTTTTTTTTTGTGATCCGATGATGCCACCATTGATTTTCAAAATTCGGCCGACCAAGCCTTCATGTTGCTACAGAAAATAATTTTCGTGGCTTGGAATCTTCTTTTCTCTCCGGACATTTTCTTTTCTTGCACATGCACATTTTTTTCTATTACATTTCTCGCACGATTCTCCCATCATTGACTAGAAAATTGTTAGTTTTTCAAAAATTTCCAACATGTCCGATTCCTCAAATTTGATTGCTGCGCGAAAATCGGCTGTTGCTGCAGCCCACTAACGGTGCGAAATTCGTACGAAAATTCTTAGATGTGATTTTCGAAAGAAAATTCTTTCGAAATTCGAACCGTGTATGGCTGGCATTAGGGTTCAGCATTGGTAGTCTACTCTGTGTTTGATAGTCTCTAATGTATCACCTTGCAAGTTAGCTGGTTTATGTTGGGGGGGGGGATGGAGGGGTCTTTTAAAGCCCTGGTTAGGAATTTGCCGCTCTTGTTGCCATGTTTGTAGTATCCCTCTTCTTTTTTTTGTTTTTTATATTTATTTAACCACTTCAATACCAGGCACTTCCCCCTCATTCCTGCCCAAACCAATTTTAAGCTTTTAGCGCTGTTGCTGTTTAAATGACAATTGCGCGGTCATGCTACACTGTACCCAAACAAATTTTTTATCACTTTGTTCCGACAAATAGAGCTTTCTTTTGGTGGTATTTGATCACCTCTGGGGTTTTTATTTTTTGCTAAACAAATAAAAAAGACAGAAAATGTTGGAAAAAAAAAAACATTCACTGATGGGGCGGCACTGATGGGGCAGCACTGACTGGCGACACTGATGAGGCTGCACGTCAGTGCAGTTCCTCCAATAGAGAGCCTTAAAAGGGACACATCCGTGCTTCAGAATAGATGAGAAGACCGATGGATGGATGGGCTGGCTCAACAGAAACAGGCTCATCAAACAGCTGCCGAAAAGCCGTGAGTGAGCCACTCGCTGACTGAAGAGACGGCCGGTCAGGAGAGGGCTGTGGGCACCCACAACACTTGTGATGAGGCTGCACTGATGGGGCCGCACTGACGGACACTGATAGGCTATGGAGGAACTGGCAGGCATTGCTGATGGGCACTGATTGGCATCATATGTGGGCACACATTGGCATCCCTGGTGGTCCTGGGGCAGGCTGCGCTGATATTCAGCACAGACCCCCCCTTTTAGGAGAGCAGCCAATCGGCTCTCCTCTACTCGTGTCTGTTAGACGCGAGTAAGGAAAAGACGATACACAGCTTTTCCTGTTTACACCGTGATCAGCTGTAATTGGACACAGCTGATCATGTGGTAAAGAGCCTCCGTCAGAGGCTCTTTTCCCAGATTGGAGATGCGGTGTGTCAGACTGACATGCCGCGCTGCGCGCCCCCGCTTGTTATCCTGATCACGCCATATGACGTCCAGTCAGGATAACAAAACCACTTTTCTGACGTAATATTGCTATATGGCGGGCAGGAAGTGGTTAAAGAATTTTGCAATACAAAATAAACCGACAAAAGAGTCAAGGGTGTACAGGCAACACCATAAAACATCAGAGCTGGGTATCATAGGCAAGACAATGTAGACAAAGTGGCATCATATATAGCCGTGCTTATGCAAATGTGAGCGTTAAACCTAAATCTGGGCCTGCGATTTGGTGACCTGGCCCCCAAATGACCAAGAAAGACTGAGAAAATTCAGTATGAATGGCCACAGCTGGAATGTTGCAGAACTCAAACTGCCTGATTACTATTGGCAAGAGAAATGGAGAGCAAGGAGAGCCTGATGGGTAAAACGTGAAACCCTTGAGAGGTAGGACTCTTTGAGAAAAGCTAAGGAGCAAAAGTAGCGGTAAAACCCCAGGAGGGGGATCAGGCAGGACCAGTACCAGTAAAGGGAAATAAAAAATGAGGGGTGGCACAGGGTAACCAAAGCCAGGTGGAGAGCTAGGTTTTAGGTGTTCAGGACAACTCCATCAGTGCTCTGTTTTCTGTGAAAAAAGCGAAATCATGCCAGTAGAACTAGGTCTGACGGTATGGGTCCTCCCTGTGGTTTGCAGATGCAATAATCTCCTCCCATAGTGCTGATCTCTCTAATTTTGGTGAGCCACACTTTATTCGGGAAAAGAGTTACCGGTTTACAGTAGACATTCAAATCCCTTTTTGAAAAAGTAGGATGCAATTGGTTTTTAGCACCAACATTTGTAAGGATTTAAATGCTTCTAACAGCTTGGCCGCTGTTTGGGTGCCTAGGGAACATTTTATGTTGCAATTCTAATTGTGCAGTTGTGTTCGACAGATCAGCTATCTTACTTTCTATCTTTCTTATGCTGAGCGCCCCATTTGATTCACCTCAGAGGACACATTTATGTGCCACACAGATTATCAGAGGGGTTATCGCATTGCTAGGGTTGTGGACAAAGTATGTAATAATTAACTCAGTAAAATGTTTGAATGGCTGGGTCTGTGAAAAAGGAGGGCTTAGTTTCCAATTGCAGTTGGTTGCTTTTAAAACAAGTTGGTGAGATGGAAATAGGGGCATGATCTGAAATGGTTTGGATCCCGAGGCCAGCACTGTGTAGAGCAGGGAGGTCCCTCTTTATAGTGAAAAAGTAATCAATGCAGGTATATTTGTTGTGTGGGGGGCCAAGTAAAAATAAAAATTATTTTCCAGAGGGTTGTACTGTGCATCAAGTGTCAACTGTCAGCGATGGTAAGAGAACCTTAAGCTTTTTAAACACTTTGTAATGCACACAGGTTTTCCACATGGACGAATCCTGAAGTGGGTTCAATGGTATGTTAAAGTTTGCCGTGCTTTGTGCTGGCAGAAAGAAATATGGGATGGTGTTTGGGAAGAAGACACTGGTCAATGTTACAGGTTGGCCTGTGAACGTGCTTTGGAGGAAAAGATATTGATTTTCTGGGTCTGCTAGTTGTTGTCTGCTAGTTGTTGGTTTAAGACAAATGGAGCCTTCCTGCTCACCAAAATGGATACTTCTGGTTTTAGAAGGTGGGCTAGTGACCTGAAACGCCTTTGTAAAATGTGTTTCCTGTAGGAAGACAAATTTGTGTTTTGACCTTTTTCCCCTCTATTCTGGTATGTTTGTTCCTCTGATGCCTGGTAAAAAGGCTGCATTAATGTAGGGGCGGCTTGCTGTATACTGCCGCTACAGTTTTTACATTTGCGCCTGCACTGGCCGGTGGTACTCACACACACTTCCCTGTCAGGCGGAGTGATCTCCGCCTGATAGGAGCTTCCTAGACCCCGCCTGGCATGATCTAATGAAGAGAAGTGCTGACTCTGTGACCTGCTCAGAGGCTGATAACGTTGCTGACTTTACTGCTGTGTCTTATCTGTGTGCTCCTACTGCAGTGCTTGACTTACTCTTTTTTTTTTTTTTTTTAAAGGGGGGGGGGGGGTTAATTAATCTACAATGTTATTTGTAATATGCAGCATGGAAGGGGTTAATGTATTGCCATTGGTCACTGATGCATTAGTGACCGGTGGCAATTAACCCCTTTGTGCTGCATTAGTGGCAGTGTTAATTAGGGGTTAATAAACACTGCCCCTGGTGCCACTAATGCAACACAAAGGGGTTGTAAAGAGCATTGTAGATTAATTAACCCCCCCCCCACCCAAAAAAAAAACAGTTAAAGTGGTTGTAAAGGCTGAAGGGCACTGGTGAGGCTGCATTTTATGGGCACTGGTGAGGCTGCATTAATGATGATTTTGCACACAAACAAAAACCATCACAAACGCACACAGAAATCATCACAAACACATACTGACACTACACACATACAGAAACCATGACACCCAAACAATAGAATTGACTTTCTCGAGATAGGGATACTTCGGAAAGTTTCTTAGATCTCCAGGGGTACTTCACCGTAACAGGCTGAGAAACACTGCCCTTCAGTGCTCAGCAGTGCCACTACAGTACTTATCGGTGTTAAGTGCCACTACAGTGCCTTATTGTGCTAATCTGTGCCCTATTAGTGCTCATCAGTGCCAAATAGTGCACATTAGTGCTCATCAGTGGATCATCATCAGTGCAGCACATTAGTGCACATCAGTACACCCTCGTCACCCATCAATGCACCCTCGTCACCCATCAATGCACCCTCATCAAAACCCAGCAGTGCAACATCATTAGACCAGCCTCATTAGCACCCATCAGTACAGCCACATCTGTCCCAGTGTCTCTATCCCAGCAGTTTGTCACCACAGTCACCAGTATGTCGAAAAAACGTTTCCAGTGAGGCATACTAACTTCTAAGCTTGACCGACGAGAGCAGCGGGGAGCTCTGAGTCTGATTCGGATTACAAACCCGTTGTAAGCAGTGGGTCTGCTACATAATCACAGGAGGTGGAAAGGGTGCCCACCAAACAAAAGTGTTCTGGCGAGGAGCAGGCTACCCCAAGTAGAGCAGTGGCATCCACCAGAAATGGAGTACCTCTTCAAGAAAGGCCAGGCACTAGTGGGATTTGACCTTAACCCCTAAGGCAGTGATTCTCATCTCCTGTCCTCAGAACCCACTAACAGGCTAGGTTTGCAAGAGAATTGAAATGCATCACAAGTGATATCATTTGCTACCCAGTGATTGCAGTATTCTAGTCTGCATCTCCCCAAGTTGATGCTTAAAATCTGGCCTGTTAGTGGTGTCTGAGGACAGGAGTTGAGAACCACTGCCCTAAGGGTTAGGACCCATGCCACCCTTCCACATGCCCTTCAAAACCCTCTGTAGCTTCCCCATAACTCAAGAGCAGCCAACATTCCCCTTTTTACCGCCCATCCAGGTGAACAGAGAATTTTTCCCCCATTGATTTATTTTATTTTATTTTATTTAGTTTTTACAGATGAAGTCTTGCGTTGAATTGTGGCCCAGTGCAACCTCTATGCCCAACAATTTATATCAAGCAACCCAGATTCAAGTTACGCCCATCCCTATGAGTGAAGAGAATTACCAGTGGAGGAATTTAGAATCTTTTTGGGACTTACATTAAATATGGAACTAACCAAAAAAAACTAATTGCTCATACTGGTCCACCCACCCCATCCATCACATGCCAAATCTACTCATCCATTATTCCAAAAACAAGATATCGAACGATTATGCGGTTCCTCCATTACGACAACACCCAGTGCCCTTCCCAGCATATGACAAATTGTATAAAATTCGGCCAATTATTTATCCCTGACAAAAATATCCACGCTTATGAGTCACTTGTCCCCTTCACTGGCAGGCTGGGCTTTAAGCAGTTTATCCCCAGAAAAAGGGCCCGATATGTGGTTAAACTCTACATGTTATGTGACAGAGCCACGGGGTACACCTATGCATTCCTCGTGTATGAAGAAAAGGACACCCAGCTACGTCATCCTGAATGCCCAGATTATATTGGATCAAGTGGAAAAGTCATTTGGCAGCTTGTATATTCACTGCTTGAAAAGGGTTATGGTCTATATGTTGATAATTAGTACACGAGTTTGCCCCTTTTCCGCAAGCTTCACCGGAGGAAAACACTAACATGTGGCACCATGAGAGCTAGTAGGAAGGTGTAACGGCACCCCAAGTATGAAAGGGGTTAACGCCGTTTAGGATATTCCCTCTCTGGACACACATCCACTGCCGATCCGCCACAGTCAGGGGACCGCTTCCCATAGGATTAATCCTTCCAAACATACGAGACAAACGCTCTGTATCTTTCCAACTGGACTGACACTTTTTATTGAAACACTGCAAGTTTTATACACACAGAGGAGTTTCTTTTCTTTCCTCTCACAAAGCACTTCTGATCAGACCTAATTTACATGAGCTAATTAACTACAGCTGATGACTCAGACACATGACCTTTAGGCTAGCCTTACTGTCTCCTACAATACACATTATTTTGACATCTCTTAAGAGACAATAGGTGGGTTTGTGAGCTAATCCCTTTTCAGTTTAATTGACTAGGCCTGGCCTTTATATACACACAAGTACAGAGTTAATTATCTCTATTCACAATGAAAGGATCTTTAGAACACATCAGCCCTTTTCAATTAACCTGTTGAGTTCAGGATCAACAAAAATAGTTATTTACAGATATCCTGGGAAATATTGTGGAATAATATTAGACCCATTTTAAAGCAATCCAATACATATTCTCAATGTCCATTATTTCCTGGCTCACACTTTCTAAGAACTTCTGGGTTCCACGGGCCCACCGGTTACATCTCTCCCCTTTCGGCAGGAGACTAACACAGGAGGAGACCCCAGACGGGTTGATTTCAGAGTTAGTCCATAGTTCCATTCCTGTAATGCCTGGACAACCCATCAACATTGCACTAGGAGGCCGGGATGACGTCTGTTTGCCGAGACAACCCATCAGCATTGCCATTTTGCTTACCAGCTCGGTAACTGATGGTGAAGTTGTAAGGTTGTAGGGCTAAGCTCCACCGCAGCAACCTGCCATTGTCTCCTGAGACCCGGTTAAGCCAGACCAATGGGTTGTGGTCGGTGGCTAGTGAAAATGCCTCTCCGTACAAGTAAGCGTTCAACTTTTTAAGGGCCCAGACCAGGGCCAAACACTCATTCTCCACTGCCGCATAGCTCACTTCCCGGGGTAGTAGCTTTCTGCTCAGGTATGTGACAGGGTGTTCTCCTCCATCCTCCCCAACTTGGCTCAGCACAGCCCCCAGTCCAAACATGGAAGCATCTGTGTGGACCAGAAAACGTTTGTTAGGTACTGGGGCCGCCAAGACAGGGGCATTTACAAGTGCTTGCTTGAGGGCTAGAAACGCGGTTTCACAAGCTGGAGACCACAGGACCTGCCTAGGTAAATTCTTTTTCGTCAGGTCAGTCAAGAGTTTGGCAATAGCACTATAATTAGGGACAAAACGTCGGTAGTACCCTGCAGTCCCCAAGAAGGCCAATACCTGGGTCTTAGTACGGGGCGTGGGCCAGTTAGCTACTGCCTCTACCTTGGCTGGCTCTGGTCTCTGGTTCCCACACCCTACTCGGTGTCCCAGGTACTGCACTTCCGCCATACCTAGATGGCACTTGTCTGGTTTCAAGGTCAGGCCTGCGGCCCGAATTTTGTCCAGAACCACCCCCACGTGAACCAGGTGCTCCTCCCAAGACCCACTGTAGATCGCAATGTCTTCCAGGTATGCACATGCAAAATCCTGGAAGCCATCGAGGAGCCTATCCACCATACGTTGGAAGGTGGCCGGGGCATTCTTCATCCCAAACGGCATGACCTTAGACTGGTACAGGCCAAATGGGGTAACAAATGCCGACTTGGGGATAGCATCCTCGCCCAGGGGGATCTGCCAATAACCTTTACACAGGTCTATTGTAGTTAAATAACGTCCCCTGGCTATACAGTCTAGCAGTTCGTCTACCCTGGGCATCGGGTAGGCATCGGTGGTGGTCTTCTCATTGAGTTGCCTGTAGTCCACGCAGAACCGGGTAGTTCCGTCTTTCTTAGGCACCAGGACCACAGGCGGGCCCAAGGGCTGTCAGAAGGCTCAATGACTCCTAGCTGAATCATCTCCTGTATCTCCTTACGCATTTCTCCTCGGACTGCTTCAGGGATACGGTAGGGGGGCTGTCGAAAGGGTGCTTGTCCAGGGGTCTCTACCTTATGCACAGCCAGGGTCGTATAGCCCGGTTTTTGGGAGAACGTCGCCTGTTTCTCCCACAGAAGCCTGTCTCCTAGCTGTACAAGGCTAATGAGGTAATTCTGGGGCTCTCTCTCTAGTAAGTCAGGGAGGGGTAAACCTTCTGAGTCGTCCGCAGCAGGGGCACATACTGCAGCAACATCCTCCTGCCGTTCCTGATACTCCTTCAGCATATTCACATGAAAGTTTCGCTGGATTCTTTCATCTGCACAGCTGGCAATAACATAGGCAGTATCACACACCTGGGCTACTACTTTATACGGGCCCTGCCAAGATGCCTGCATCTTGTCGGTCTTCACAGGCTTGAGCACTAAGACCTTCTGCCCAACCTGGAAGATACGCTGTCGGGCCCCCCGATCGTACCATCTTTTCTGTCTTCCCTGGGCCGCCTGGAGATTCTCCCTTACCATCAGAGACAGTTGCTTTATGCGATCCCTGAGTTCCAGAACATAGGGCACTATGGGGGTCCCTTCCTGCTCTGTCTATCCCTTCCAGTGTCCTCTGATGAGATCGAAGGGTCCGCGGACCCTTCTCCCATAGAGCAACTCGAAGGGCGAGAACCCAGTAGATTCCTGGGGTACCTCTCTGTACGCAAATAACAGGTGAGGCAGGAATCTCTCCCAGTCTCTGCAAGCATCCGAAAAAGTCTGCCACTGCCGATCCTCCACAGTCAGGCGACCGCTTCCCATAGGATTAATCCTTCAAAACATACGAGACAAACGCTCTGTATCTTTCCAACTGGACTGACACTTTTTATTGAAACACTGCAAGTTTTATACACACAGAGAGGAGTTTCTTTTCTTTCCTCTCACAAAGCACTTCTGACCAGACCTAATTTACATGAGCTAATTAACTACAGCTGATGACTCAGACACATGACCTTTAGGCTAGCCTTACTGTCTCCTACAATACACATTATTTTGACATCTCTTAAGAGACAATAGGTGGGTTCGTTAGCTAATCCCTTTTCAGTTTAAATGACTAGGCCTGACCTTTATATATACACACAAGTACAGAGTTAATTAGCTCTATTCACAATGAAAGGATCTTTAGAACACATCAGCCCTTTTCAATTAACCTGTTGAGTTCAGGATCAACAAAAATTAGTTATTTACAGATATCCTGGGAAATATTGTGGAATAATATCACAGGCCCATTTTAAAGCAATCCAATACATATTCTCAATGTCCATTATTTCCTGGCTCACACTTTCTAAGAACTTCTGGGTTCCACGGGCCCACCCGTTACAGAAGGGCTTCCCGCAAAGGCTCGTTAATGCAAGATTACAATGAGGGGAGTCGGCGACTTTGTGGAACAAGGAAATATTGGCCATCAAGTGGAAGGACAGACGAGACATCTACATGCTTTTATCAATTCAGTGACACCTACTGTTTGCAGGCCCAAACCATGTGGAGGAAGTTGCCTGTTCCACAGTTTCTCCAGCACAGCAGGGAACTATAGTTTCCAAACTTGGAGATTCTGTAGGGGGTAAGGTACCACCTAAGAGCTATTTTTTGGGATAACTCCCAGTGGTTAACGCACCTGGAGGCTTTGTAAAGCGATCGAAGCGCATGTTGCCACTGCAAGTCTGTGATAACTATACCTAGGTCGGATTCCCATTTCCTATAGGGGTGGGATTTTATGAATTGCAGTTTGTGTTGGAAAAGATTGTAAAAAAAAAAGATACCTGTGAGGGGGGTTGGGTTAGTAGTGTAAAACCGCCACACCTCTTTCGAGAGGTATATGTGATTTGACGGATCCAAGATAGTGGGAAGTTTGGATGTATTTATACTGGTCGGCAGGTGTTAGAGTGAATTCTTTCTGTAGGGCAACAAATGGGAGGAGGGTATTGCCGAGGTATAGGTCGTCTATCATCTTGATCCCTTTATCCTGCCAGTCAGTGAGGGAAAGGTTAGGAATAGCATGGGAAAGAATTGTTATGGGCACAGGAAATTCTATTTGGTTGGAAAGTAGGAATGGTATTTTTCGGAGGTCCCTCCAAGCTGCAAGTGAGGCCTGGATAGTGAGAGGTAGACCGTGCATGGAGAATGGTTTCCATACGTCTAGGAGGGGGAGGAATCTGAGGTTTTTAGTAGGGCTCAGAGTCTGTTCAATTTCACTCCAAAGCGTATCTGTTGTCGGGTGTATCCAACTTTTAAGTTGCGTCAGGATGGATGCACGGAAGTAATCTTGAATGTCAACTAAGCCCATACCTCCCGCCAGGCGGTGTTTGACCAGGAGAGCCTTGGAGCACCTCGGTCTTTTAGATCCCCAAATTTAGAAAGTAGGGCGTTTAAGGCTTTGAGATGTGAACCGAGTAATGGGACTGGAAGTGTTCTGAATACATAAAGTATCCTGAGTAAGGATCAACATTATAAATGCGGCTAGTCGGCCAGTCCAGGACAATTCTATATTGGATAGTCTTTTTGTTTCCCTGGCGAGTTTCTCAATCAATGGCGTGTAGTTGGCTTCTGCTAGGTGTCGTGGGTCAGTCATTAATTTTATTCCCAAATTTGAAATATTGGATTTGCTCCAAGAGTAGGGGAAGGTTGTCTGTAGTTGGGTTTTTAGAGGAGGTGGAATACCCATTTCTAGGATAATTGACTTTGTGAAGTTTACCTTATAGAAGGAAATACTACTAAATTCAGTGAGAGTGTCATGAGCACGATGCAGAAATGTAGAAGGGGAAGTTAGGAACAGAATAATGTCATCTGCAAATAAATGTATATTGTGGGATCTTCCTTGCCTGCGATATCTGGATGGGATCTAACCCTCTCCGCCAGCGGTTCAATGAGAAGGTTGAAGATCGAGGGGGACAGAGGACATCCTTGTCTTGTGCCATTGGAGATTGTGAAAGTATTTGATAACAGGTTAGAAGTGTAAACTTGAGCACAGGGGGAGGAGTAGAGGGCAAGTATGACAGAGAGAATGGGTCCCGTGAAACCGAACCGTTGCAAAGCATGTTTCATATAGCCCCAATGTATCCTGTCGAAATGCCCTCTCCGCATCCAAGGAGAGGAGCAGAGAAGGCATCCGACAAGATCTAGCATATTGCAAAACTGCAACAACTTGTCTTGTGGCATCCAACGCCTGTCTGCCCGGGTTGAAGCCAGACTGGTCTGGCCTTATGAGGAAGGGGAGGATAGGCAGTAACCTATGTGCTAGAACTTTTGCATATAATTTGACGTCAGTATTGAGTAAAGATATTGGCCTAAAGTTAGCTGGAAATGTGGGCTCTTTACCCGGCTTGGGAATTGTAACCACATAGGCTTTAAGCATCTCAGAGGGAAATGAGGCAGAGGACACCGCAGCCGTATATACCGCCTGCAGGGTAGGTGCTAAGTTATTTTGAAATGATTTATAATAGTCGTTAGGCAGTCCATCCGGACCTGGGCACTTGCCCAATGGTAGTTTCTAAATAGTTCTCTTGATCTCAGATTCCGTTATGGGTGCGTTTAGAGATAGAAGTTGTGTCTGTGAGAGAGAGGGGAGATGAATTTTTGCTAAAAAGGCTTGGATGTTTTCCTCCGTAGGTTGAGGGGTGTTAGGATCTTTATTAAGATTGTATAGTGAGGAGTAATACTCAGAAAAGGAATTTGCTATTTCTTTGGGGTTGAATATCTTGTGTTTATCTGACGGGTGTAGCAGGTATGGGATTTTAGATTTAGTCCTAGCAGTTTTGAGCCTCTGGGCTAGAAATTTGCCCGCCCAATTGCGAAAGGAATAATGGGCCAATTTCAGGGTTTGTAGGTGTTTATCATATTGTTCAATGAGTAGGAGTCTGAGATCAGAGCGACATTTGGAGAGTTTATAGGCCGTTTGTACACTCGCCTTGGACTTATTCAGGGTCTCTAATGTTTTAATGTCATTAAGGAGTCCTATTTGTAAAATGATCCCTCTAATAAAGGCCTTATGAGCACACCACAACATTGCAGGATCGGAGACAGTCTGTATTCTCATCAAAAAACTTGGATAAGCTGTCAGCTATTTTAGCCGCATGGGAGGGCATCTGGAAGACCCGGGAGTTGGCCCGCCATATGTAAGCAGGACTTGGAGTGTGCCCCTCCACCACCGTGATAGAGACAGGAGCGTGATCAGACCACGTAATGTCATGTATGGTGGAGGAGGACACCGCCTGTAAAAGCATTTTGTCCACAAGTATTAGATCAATTCTAGAATAAGAGTTATGCCTGGCAGAATGGTAGGTGTAACCCTGTTCGTTTTGCATGTTGGCACCTCCATACATCATAGATATCTTCTTTATGTAGCAGATGTTGAAGCATAGGAGGTGGACGTTTAGCCTTGGATGTAGAGTCCAGTGTGTAGTCCGCAGTGAGGTTATGGTCACCACATATTACCAGGGAGACTTTTTGGATGGTGGCAATTTTACGGTAAAGTCTCTTTAGGAAGCAGAGTTGGTGGGAGTTTGGTGCATACAAGTTAGCAATAGTGAAGGGTTTGTTGTTGAGTTCTCCCACCAATAAGAGATATCTCCCTGCTGGGTCAATGTGGGTTTTCGTTAAACTGAAGGCCACAGAGTCTCTAATCACGATTAGTACTCCCTTCTGTTTGGTGGGAGCTGAGGCCAAAAAGGTGTGAGGGAAATTTTTATGTTGAAAATGGGGAGTTTTGCCAGCTAGGAAATGCGTCTCCTGAATGCAGAGAACATCGGCCTGGAGTTTGAGTGCTTCTCTCCAGACCGAGGCTCTTTTGGCTGGGTGATTAAGGCCGTTCACATTAAAGGAAACTATTTTAAGTGCCATGTGTGTTGGGGTAAGTATAGGTGATAACCGTACCTTATTCTTGGTGATGAGAGGCTTCTCGCTGTGAGTCCTTGGTAGTAGATGGAGTGGAGCATAGTGTTTGTTTCCATATAGGTGGATGAGAAGTAGTTCACACGCAGGTCAGACCGACAACAGCTGAAGTGAAGTGGGTTGGAAAGAAAAAACAAAGCCACAGCATAAAAAAACAGTGCAATAAGAAAATCGTATTCAAATTTGAATCTGAGGGCAGGACTGCTGCCCATAACTTGGGAGGGGGAAAAAAAAGAAACAACAAACTGAGTACTCCAGAACACGTCAGGAACCTTGACATGTGTAGATATGTTTAACTTTCATGGATGGGTGATTATGTGGTACGTTTTTTGCTGCTTTTCTTTTTCGACACCGTTTGACAGTCATACTGGGTGTGAAGCCTCGCAGGGGGTGAAGGGCCTGCAGGTGTTTGGTCTGGAAGTATGTCTAAGGAGCGTAGCAGTGCAAGCCCCTCCTCCACCTCCATAATCAGTGTTTTTACCGTCATGCGTGACCGTTAGCTTTACAGGATACCCCCAGCGATGTGGGATATTATGATTGCGTAGGGCCTTGGTTACCGGCAGCAGGGATTTACGTTTTTGCATCGTAAATTGTGACAGGTCTGCAAACAGCTGGATACGTGCAAATTGTTCCGGGGGTTGCTGGTTTTTGCGGAATGCTATCATGAGCTGCTCCTTCACCTGGTAGAAATGCACCCGCATCAGGACATCTCGGGGTATGTTGTCCGGGAGATGGGACGGTTTAGGTAGTCTGTGGATGCGGTCAACCTACAATTCAGACTCATGTACAGATGGTAGAAACTGTTTCAGCAGGTCACGGGCATATTGCTGGAGTTGTGCAGGGAGCACGGTCTCGGTTATCCCCCGAGTCTTCACATTATTTCTCCTTGACCTATCCTCAAGGTCAGCGACCTTAGCTCTAAGCCATGAAAGTTCCTCAGTATGGTCAGAATTGGGAATCAATTAAAGTGTTGTGGGATGATGCAAAGTCCCCCATTTTCTCCTCAATATGAGCCATCCTTCCTCCTAGGTCTCCTATTTCAGCTTTTAAATTCTGCATGCATTGCAGCATGTCAGCATGCATGGAGCTGCGGAGGGAGACAAGCATGTCCTTGAGGGTGGTATCAGACACAGGCTTGCCTGAGGTAGGGAATGCAGTGAATGGGTCCACGAGCTCCTTGTGTCCTCCATGGAGTCATGGCCCGTGCTCACCTGTCTGGCGTCTTCCTCCAGGCGGGGTTTGGATTTTGCAGTGCTGCGGGATAGAGGGGTTGATGCCTCGGGAGATCGCTGCGAAGGGCCTGTTAGTGATCCTGGACTGTATGCTGCGGACCGCGAGCTGCTGGAGGAAGACGGTGATATGTCCCCAGCGTCTGCGCCATTTTGGAGAGGATCGCGGCCCTTCTGCGGGAAGAAATCATCGAATTTCTTTGGCTGTGTAGCGTCTTATCGCTTGCGGATCATTTCGCTGTTGCTGCAGGACCTTCAGACGGGCAGTGGAGGTGATTGTAGCTGGTGGTGTCTTCCCAGTCGCTATCGGTTCCTGTGTCTGGAGCGGAGCTGTGTGATCACGCGTCCATACAGTTGCGCGGTGGCCACGCCCCCCCCCCAGTGACACCTACTGTACTTGAAAATCCCCGGAAGGAACTGCCCAATCCAGGAACCAGAATGTTAACGATTACAATTTGTTCATGGGGGAAGTCGGCTTCAATCATTAAATGATCCAGCCCTAGTTTTCTATAAGAAGATCCCAACATTGGTACCAATACCGTATATACTCGAGTATAAGCCAAGTTTTTCAGCACATTTTTTTGTGCTGAAAATGCCCCCCCCCCCCTCGGCTTATACTAGAGTCTGTGTCCATCTTCAACTTTTTGCACCTTATCCAAACTTGGCACACATGTAGCTCCACTCTTCCTCTACAAGTTTGCAAAGTTTGTTGTCCGGGGGACCTATTGCCGGGGAGCACCGATTTTTTTTTTTTTTTTTTTTTTTTTAAAGCCAGGCACCCCTTCCATAGACTCCTATGTTGAACTGTAATTTCTCTGGTGATTTTGGAGACCCGGTACCTATAACCCCTTCCATAGACTCCTATGTTAAACGTCAGTCTAGTCACACAGCGTCAGAGATCAGGTAGGGGGCATGGGCACAGTGAGGCATGCACATGATCACAGTGAGGCATGCAGATGGACACCCTAGGCTTATACTCGAGTCAATACGTTTTCCCAGTTTTTTGTGGTAAAATTAGGTGCCTCGGCTTATATTCGGGTCGGCTTATACTCATATACTTATATATACGATAAGTCTCCTTTCTTGGCTGTCGAGAGGAAATTGTCACCGCCCTTTTGTACCCTGAAGGCCCACCAGAAAGCATTTGCTCAGATGTAGTGAGCAGACTCCACGAACACCATTTTTCCCGAAAAAGTCCCTTCTGGAGAAAGACCAAAGATTTAAAAAATAAATAAAAATGTTGGGTGTGCTCCAGAAGAGACGTTAGACGAGACGCCAGTTTTTATTGCCCCCAGTGTCCTTCCTAACCAGGCCTCTGCATAGATGATGGGTTTCTGCCATTACCGTACTTCTCTGGATTATTAGTGAAGTATGGTAAACTTGGTTTACCTGCTGTCCATACCTCTGCCTGGCCCGGAACTGACCTTGGCCTGTTATTCGACCATGCTTCTGCCTGCTGCTTAAACTGACCATGCCTCTGCCTGCTTTGGAACTGGCCCTGGACTGTTTATTGACCACGTTTTTTTTGCCTGCCGCTTGGACTGATCTTTTACCCTGCTATTGGAGTAGTGGGATTCATGATCACACAGGGGTCTCACATATGTGAGGGGCTTCAGAATTGTTTTTCCGGATGGAGAAAACTATTTTTGTGTTTTTTTTTCCCCTGGGTTTTGTAATTTCCGGATTCGGGTCTGGAGACCTGAGGCTTCAAAGAGATTTGGGTGGGAGAAGCCTCTAGCCCTGTGTCCCGGTCTTTTCTGACCAAGGTCCTATGCCTGATAATTCTGCCTGCTGCTGATTTACTGCCATCTTTCCCCTGCTTGCCGCATGATCTGACCACACCTCTGCCTGCTACCTGTTTTATGGACCATGTTCCTGCCTACTAGCAGGACCAATATTTTGTCTATGCTGATTGTCTCTGCCTGGATAATTCCTTTGGCTTTTGCTGACCACACCTCTGCCTGCTGCCTGGAACAATGCTTTTGCCTGTGCTGACCATGTCTCTGCCTGCTGTCTGTACTGACTATGGACTGTATTCCTGCCTGCTGCCTGGACAATTCCTTTTGTTGTCACTGACCACATCCCTGCCTGCTGCCTGGACCAATGCTCCCCTTGAACTACCAACTGAACTACTAAAATCACAGGTAATCTTTTGTTTGCACTTAGCTCAGTAGAATGTATTTTGGGGTGTAATTCTTGGTATGTACATGCTATGTGGTAAAACATGAAGCACCTTCAAAAGTGTGATAGCATGTAAATTTGTAATTTCCTGATAACCTATGTGTTAGAAATATCTTATAAATTGACAACATTGTGTAAAAACAAATACATTTTCATTTTCTTACCACATTTTCCGATCGTGAAAAAAAAAAACTCATTATGCCTTATAGTATATACGTCAAGGTGTTTTCGTCTCAAAATGGGTTCATTTTGTGGGTGGTCCCCATTGTCCTGGTGCCTTCAAAAGTGTGATATGTAATCAGAAAATTTGATGTGTAATGTATGGCCCTAGAACGTCTAAAGGTTTTCCCTGCATGTTGGGCCTCTATATGTGGCCAAGTTGTGTAAAAGTCTTGCACATGTGGTATCGCCATACTCAGGAGAGGAGTAGCAGAATGTGTTTTGGGTTGTAGTTGCAAATATGCCTATGCTGTGTGTGAGATATAACTCGTTAATATGACAGTTTTGTGGAAATAGAAAAAAAGATGTCTTCTTTTTCCAAAGAATTGTGGGAACAAATTACAACTTCAAAAACTTACCATGCCTCTTACTAAATACTTTGGAATGTTTACTTTCCAAAATAGGGGTCATTTGGGGGGTATTTGTCCTGGCATGTTAGGGCCTCAAGAAATGATAGGCTGTCAGTACATCAGGTATGATCAATTTTCAGTGATTGGTACCATAGCTTGTAGACTAACTTTCACACAGACCAAATAATATACACTGATTTGGGTTATTTTTACCAAAGAAATGTAACAGTATAAATGTTGACCAAAATTTATGAAGAAAAATTACTTATTTGCAACATTTTACAACAAACTAAAACTATTTTTTTTCCCCAAATATTTTACCCACTGTATAACCCCTTCCTGACCAGGCCAACTTTCAGTGCTCTTACAATTTGAATGACAATTACTCAGCCATGCAACACTGCACCCATATAAAATTTGTCATTTCTTCTAGATTGTAAGCTCTAACGAGCAGGGCCCTCTGATCCCTCTGTATTGATTTGTATTGTAAGTATACTGTCTGCCCCCGTGTTGTAAAGCTCTGCACAAACTGTTGGCGCTATATTAATCCTGTATAATAATAATTTTGGATCTTGAGGATTTAGAGAAGATCTGTAAAGGAGTGTTCACCAAAATCTCTCCTGAGATGTGTGCAAACCTGGTCACCAACTACAATAAATTTCTTACCTCTGTGCTTGCCAACAAAGGTTTATCCACCAAGTACTAAGTCATGTTTTACTTAGGGATCACATACTTATTTTACTCACTGAACTGCAACTTAATTTATAGCTTTTTTTTTTTTTTCTGGATTTGTTGTTGATATTCTGTCTCTATCTTTTAAAATACACCTATGATAAAAAATTATAGATCTTTTCATTTTTTTTGTAAGTGGGCAAACTTACAAAATCTGTAGGGGATTAAATAATTATTTTCCCCAGTGTAAGTGCCCAGTAGGCAAGTGGTTAATATCAGCTGGTTCATCCTCAACTGATGGCCTATAAAAAGGTGTCTCATTACCAAGGTATCACACAAACATCTCATGATGGGTAAAAGCAAAGGGCTCTCTCAAGACCATTGCAACCTTATTGTTGCAAAACATACTGATGGTATTGGTTACAGAAGGATTTCTAAACTTCTGACTGTTTCAGTAAGCATGTTTGGGACCATAATCCGGAAGTGGAAAGAACATAATTTCATCATAAACAGCTCCCTGCAAGATTTCTAAACGAGGAGTGGAAAGAATTGTCAGAATGCTGATAAATTTTGATCTCATCTGACCAGACTATATTAACTCTTTGGATGCCAAAATGCACACCATGTTTGGAGGTCAAATGGCACTGCACATCATCCCAAAAACGCCATACCAACAGTGAAGTTTGGAGGCGGGTTCATTATGGTGTGGGGCTGTTTTTCAACATACGGTACTGGCAAACTTCATGTCATTGAAGGAAGAATGAATGTAAAAATGTACCAAGACATTCTTGATAAAAATCTGCTGCCATCTACCAGGATGATGATGAAACAAGGGTGGACATTTCAGCAAATCAATGATATCAAACACAAAGCCAAGGAAACGCTCAATTGGTTTCAAAGAGAGAAAATAAAGCTGCCAAAATGGCCCAGCCAATCACTTGTCTTGAATCTATAGAAAGAACTAAAGGTTAGAGCTCATAGAATAGGCCCACTGAACCTTCAAGATTTGAAGACTCTGTGGAAGAATGGGCCAAAATCACACCTGAACAATGCATGTGACTAGTTTCTCCATACATTAGGCGTCTTGAAGTTGTCATTACCAACAAAGGGTTTTGTACAAATAAATAAATTTCAGTTAGCGTGTTTAATACTTTTTCCCTGTGTCATTCCATTTTGTTACACATAACTTAATTTCTGAATTTTGTTGTTTTGGTTTCTTTGTATGCATGGGTTGTTACTGACGTGGTAAAAATTTCATGTCAATAGCACCTTTAGAAATATATTTACCTAGAAAAATGGTGACGTGTTCAGTACTCAACTCGCTTTATCTTGGCCCTTTTTTGAATATTAGTACTAGAGGTCGACCGATATGGTTTTTTCTCTGGCTGATGCCGATATTTGGAAATCGGGGAGGCCGATGGCCGATATATGTTGCAGATTTTTGCGGCCGATATTTTAGGCCGATTTTTTTTATTTTTCCTTCATCTCAGAAAACCTAGGGTGGAGAGGTGAGGAGGAGGTTATTGTTTAGGGTAGAGAGGTGGGGTGCGGCCTATCAGTGTCCATCAGTGCCACCTCATAAGTGCCTACCAGTTCAGCCTGTCAGTGTCCATCAGTGCAGCCTGTCAGTGCCACATCAGTGCCCACCGGTGCAGCCCATTAGTGCAGCCTATCAGTGCAACCTTATTAGTGCCCACCAGTTCAGCCTGTCGGTGCCACCTCATCAGTGTAGCCCATCAGTGCCAACCAGTGCATCACATCAGTAAAAAGAGGGGGGTGCCTCCGCGCAAAAGAATTCAAACGTTTGCACACTAGATAGAACTGCTGCCTCTACTGATTACTGCCACCTATATAGGTGGAGCAAGAAATGTGAAAGGGTAGAAGGGTGTAGTTGTGGCGCTGTTCTGGTATGTGAACCAACTTATGCCAATATTAGTGTGTGATTGTTTAGGGAAAAAAACACAGGAAAAACACAGGAAAAACTGAAAAAACACAAACCATAAAAAATATTAAATAATAATAAAAACCAAAACTTTGGCTCTGCCAGGTGTTTGCTGCTCCCCGGGGTTTGAGTGTTGATGTTAAAGTTGAGTCCTAGTTTGGAATGTGTGCAGGAAAATTATTAAATTGCGATTGAAATGATTAGTAAATAACCAAATTTTAGTTAGTGTCTCGGCCAGGTGTTTGCTAGACCTATTGCAGAAGTTGCCGATGTGATATAACAGTGCTAGATGTTGAGGAGTCTGTGCCTCTGTGATATGTAAAAGGGATATGAAAAAAGGTAAAAAATTTGGAAAATCAAATGTAAGCTCAGCCGGGTGTTTGCTGTGTCCTGATAGGAAAAAAGTGTTTAGTGAAAGCTGGGATGGCTCCTGGTTTGAAGTAAATAAAATATCACATCAGTGCCCACCAGTACAGCCTAATAATTTCATTTACTGCCACTTCATCAGTGCCCACCAGCGGAGCGCTCCCGGCTTCGTTCCATCCCCTAGCCTAGCCAAAGAAAGCTCCATTCGCGTCCCCTCATGCTCTGCGCTCCCCGTCTCTGCCTACAAGCCCCAGAATGCAGCGCGGGCCGGTAACAGCCAATCGGCCGTGATAGCAGCAGACGGTTAACGGGCGGGGCAGGAATTCCACCCAGCACACCCCTGCCTCATCCCCCGACAATCGGCCTTTTTTTCATAATAATCGGCCGATGTCGATTTCTTTAAAAAGTCGAAATATCGGCCGTGTTTGCTTTTTGCCAATCAATTGGTACCATTAGTCAGTAAGCTGTCCTTCAAAATTAGGAATAATAGACTGGCTATAACATGGCTACCGTATTTTCTGGCGTATAAGACGACTTTTTAACCCCTAAAAATCCTCTCAAAAGTCGGGGGTCATCTTATACGCCGGTACCTGACCTTACTGTAGAATCTCAGACCGCGGCCGTCCATTTTTCAAAAGCCGCGCCTCCTCATGCTGTTCCGTGATAGGCGGAACACTCAGCTTTCCAGCAGAGCCTCTGTTTAGTGTTCCGCCTATCACGGATGCCCTCTCGTCCTCGGCCTCGGATGAGAGGGCATCTGTGATAGGCAGAACACTGAACACAGTGTCTGCTGGGAAGCTGAGTGTTCTGCCTATCACAGAACAGTACGAGGAAGAGGCGCGGCTTTTGAAAAATGGACGGCCGCGGTCTGACTGAGATTCTACGTCAGGGATAAGGTAAGTGATCGTCGAGGGCGAACAGTGAGGCACGCAATGGGGCACAGTGAGGCACGCAATGGGGCACAGTGAGGCATGGCTAGTCGGAAGGGGGTCGTCTTATACGGCGAGTATATCCCAAAACCCAAATTTTATCTGGAAAATTAGGGGGTCGTCTTATACGCCTAGTCGCCTTATACGCTGGAAAATACAGTAAGTTCTTTGAGGACTATCGGGTGTAAGCTATCTGGTTCTCACATTACATTTTTTGTTTTCCTATTCCTTTTTTTTTTGTACCCAGGTTTCTACCAGCCTCAGGGGTACATTCAATATACTATTTATTAAAATTTTTATTATATCCCTCCTTTTCCTTGGTATAAAATGAGGAGATGAATATACAGTGTATAATACAGTTGCCTTCTCCCTGTGACCAACTTTCCTTTTTGGGGCCAATATGTTTTGATCTAGATTTTTTACTATTGATCTGAAAAAATAAAAAATTGTGTCTTTTAGCAGTGTGTCTCTTGTAATCAATTTAACCGCTTAAGGACCGGCTCACGCCGATATACGTAGGCAGAATGGCACGGGCAGGCAAAGTAACGTATATTTACGTCACTTTGAATTTGCCGCCGTGCGCAAACGCGCGCCTGCTGCGGGCTTTGCAGGGCCCGCAGGAGCCGTGGGCTCGATGTCCGCCAGGTGCCCGCGATCATGTCATGGAGCTGCAGAACGGGGAGATGCCAGTGTAAACACAGCATCTCCCCGTTCTGCCTAGTGACAGGACACTGATCATCTGCTCCCTCTCATCGGGAGCAGCGATCAGTGTTGTGTCACTGCTAGCCTATCCCCCAGACAGACAGAACACATACCTAGGACACACTTGGCCCCTTCAGCGCCCCCTACTCGTTAACCCCTTCACTGCCAGTCACATTTACACAGTAACCAGTGCATTTTTATTGCACTGATTGCTGTATAAATGTGAATGGTCCCAAAATAGCGCCAAAAGTGTCCGATGTGTCCGCCATAATGTCGCAGTCACAATGAAAATTGGTGATCGCCGCCATTACTAGTAAAAAAATATATATTAATAAAAATGCCATAAAACTATCCCCTATTTTGTAGACGCTGTAACTTTTGCGCAAACCAATCAAACGCTTATTGCTATTTTATTTTACCAAAAATATGTAGAAGAATACGTATAGACGTAAACTCGGGAAATTTTTTTTAGAGATTTTTTGGGGATATTTATTATAGCAAAACGTAAATAATATTGCTTTTTTTTTTTTTCAAAATTGTCGCTCTGTTTTTGTTTATAGCCCAAAAAATAAAAACCGCAGAGGTGATCAAATACCACCAAAAGAAAGCTCTATTTGTGTGAAAAAAAGGACATCAATTTTGTTTGGGAGCCATGTCGCACGACCGCGCAATTGTCAGTTAAAGCGACGCAGTGCCGAATCACAAAAAGTGGCCTGGTCATTTGGCAGCCAAATGGTCCGGGGCTGAAGCGGTTAAGCTGCCGTGATCAAGCTCTTGCATTTCTTATTGCATTTTTTGTAGTTTTGAAGTGCCAATGGTGACCCTCTGGCCTTATATTTTTCTAAAGCCTATTTTTCTTGTTTATACCTTTTTGCCTTATTTAGCCACCCAGGTTTAACTTTTTTGTTCTTTTATATTTGTTGCTCATTGGAACTCGCATATGCAGTTGGTTAGAGTTGCACAATTCTGGCTAAGTATCACAATTTTTTTGCTTACAATAAAGATCACAATTTTTTCACTATTCTCCCGGCGCAACATCTTTCACATTATACAAACTTGAGCCAACTTTACTGTTTAGCTTTTTTTAAATTTATTAAAGTGTATTTTTTTCCCCCAAAAAAATTGCGCTTGAAAGACCACTTCGCAAATACAGTGCGACATAAAATATTGCAACAACCGCCATTTTAGTCTGTAGGATCTCTGCTAAGTAAAATATATTCAGTGTTAGGAGGTTCTAAGTAATTTTCTAGCAAAAAAGTACCGATTTTAACTTCTAAGCAACGAGTGTCAGAAAAAGGCTTGGTCTTTAAGTGGTTAAACTGACCTAATTTGCAGACTGAATTTCATTCCTTTGATCTAAAATAACTAAATAATATGTTGTTTATAGTTATCTCCCAGCACTGATAATGTTGTGATAAACTTGGCAGGCTGCCTGTGTTTCTTTTTTCAGTGAATTGAGGAAGTGATGTATTAAGATCCTGAGGGGGGTTGAATCGAGATGGCAATTTTTTGTTTTTAAAAAAAAAAAAGAGCAGCATTGTTTGCTGCACTGGACCAGTTGCTTTCTCGGGGGGTTTCCAGAAAGGTTTCACAGTTGCTTACACCAACCTGCGGCCGAAGGCCGAAGCCAAATGGTCATGTGTGGTCCATTCTGGACCTTAAGTGCTGAAGATTTTAAGGTTCCGTATGGAATCTATAAGGTCAATGGTTGCTTTTCTCTGAGATATTTCCTACGCTTTGGCTTAGCCACAATACTGAGAGTGCTCACAAAGGTGGTGGCCATGGTGTTGCTCTTCAGCGAGCCAAGGGGATCCATTTTCTAGAGATACCTGGGTATTCTTCTCCAGCAGAAGCAATTAGAAGGCCTCAGGGCCAGGAGCCATTGCACCAACTAGAATATCTGGGCCGCCTGCTGGACACATAACTACCTAGTTAAATAGTCTGGTTGAAAAAAGACACAAGTCCATCTCGTGGTGGAAGAACTAGAAGTTATATCTCAGAGCTATCGGTGTTGGGATTTATCACTTATGGACTCATAGCTTGCTTTTCATGTATTTTATACATTCTGTTACCTTATAGTGTTGGATGATCATGTTATTGCATTCACCCTATTTTTCCACAGTCACTTATTGAACTTTTTAGCGCCTCAACCTTTAGGCCTCATGCCCACGGGCGTTTTTTCAGCCGCGTTTTTGAGCGTTTTTTACAGCTTAAAAACGCCTGTCCATGTTAGTCTATAGCTTCATGCCCACCTAGGCGTTTTTGAGCTGTAAAGAGCATAGGCGTTTGTAAGCTGTAAAAAAAACCCAGGGCCAGTGCGTTCCTCAGCGTCAGAACTAGGCAGGAAAAAACGCGAGCGTCAAAAAACGCGCACTAACGCGCAAAAAACGCGCACTAACGCGCGGTCGCGTTTTTAGCTCCGACGTTTTTTTTTTTTTTTTTTTTTTTTCAAAAAAAAAATAAAAATATTTACAATAACATGGACAGGCGTTTTTAAGCTGTAAAAAACGCTCAAAAACGCAGCTGTAAAAACGCCAGTGGGCATGAGGCCTTAATTTTATATAGACAACCTTATTATAACATGGAATAAATATTTAAAGGAATGTTTCTTCTGACATCTACATAGTGGTGCAATCTTTTAATTTTCTGTCAATTTATTTTTCTACTAGTCCTAATTGCCTTTACTAAGAAAAACTTGACTAAAGACCATTCCTATCCAGTTTGGTCATACAGCATTTGTGCTCCAAACAAGATTTTTTTGGAATGTTTGTGTTTTGAATATTTTAACAGAAAAGCTAACCTCTGGCTATGAAATTTAAATAGCTTTTTGTCTATATACACGTTATGTCTTTTTTGCTAGTGTGTGCTAACTTTTATAGGATGACCGACTGAAAGAGCCACTGCAAAGACTAAAAGTGGCTATCAGCAATGTGATGCCTGGACAGCTCAACAGGTACCAAGAGGACTTCCAGGCACATCAGGCCAAAAGTACAAAGTAAGTATTGTTTTTGACTGACTTTTTTTTCCCTTACTGGTCTATAACCCCTGTACTTATACAAAATAACCTTTGCCTTGCTATCATACAATGAATTTCTTCTTTCCTTTCACTCTGCTTGGTATAGAAGAATTTGGGTACATGTAAACAATTTCACTTGTAGCAAAATAAGAAAAACAGGTTGCCAAGAATGATTTATCAATTTTAACCCCTTTATGCCTAAACCTTTTTCAGCATTTTTTTGCTAGAAAATTACTTAGAACCCCCAAACATATATATATTTTTTTTAACAGAGACCCTAAAGAATAAAAGGTCGATTGTTGCAATATTTTATGTCACACTGTATTTGCGCAGCGGCCTTTCAAATGCTTTTTTTTTGGAAGCAACACACTTTCATTAATAAAAAAACAAAACTGTAAAGTTAACCCGATTTTTCACATTATACAAAAAAAAAAAAAAATGATACGCCGAGTAAATAGATACCGAACATGTCATGCTTTAAAATTTGCGCACACTCTTGGAATGGGGACTAAGTACGATACTTAAAAATATTTCCACAGGTTACATGGTCAGAGTTAGAGGTCTTGTGCTAGAATTATTCCTTTCGCTTTAACGATCACGGCAATACCTCACGTGTGGTTTAAACACGGTTTAGATTTGTGGCCACGACTTATGTATGCGTTCCTCCAAGCTCACACGCAGAAGCGGACTGGGAGCTTTTTTTTTTTTTACATTGCCCCACACGGTTCAAACCACACATGTGAGGTATTGCCACAATCGTTAGAGCCGAGAGCAATAATTCTAGCACTAGATCTGCTCTGTAACTCAAAACTGGTAACCTGTAGAAATTTTTAAACGTTAAAACTTTTAAGGGTGAAAGTTTGACTCTTTTCCACGAGCGGGCACAATTTTGAAGCATGACATGTTTGGTATCAATTTACTCAGAGTAGCATTATCTTTTACCATATAAAAAAAAATTGGGCTAGCTTTACTGCTGTCTTATTTTTTAAGTAAAAAAAAATATTTTTTTCCCAAAAAATTGCTCTTGTAAGAATGCTGCGCAAATACAGTGTGACATAAAGTATTGCAACGACTGCCATTTTATTCTCTAGGGTGTCTGAAAAAAAATATATTGTTTTGGGGGTTCTATGTAATTTTCTAGCAAAAAGATTTAAACTTTTTGTGTCAAAAAGAGGCTTGGTTCTTACAGTAGGTGCCGCCGATATTGTGTCAATCTCGCCACTTCTAGCGGCGAGATTGACACCCTATGAGCTCCGTTGCGAGAGCCAGCGCCGAGCTGTCTCGTCATCGGGAAAGGAAAAATGTTCCTTTCACGATGAGCGACACGCATTGCCGATAGACGGGGATCCGACGTGGATTCCCGCCAATACCAGGCACTGCGTTTGGTATGAATCCTGAGCGGGAACTCAACGCCAATTTTTAAAGAAAAAAAACGGCATGGGTTCCCCCTCCAGGAGCATACCAGGCCCTTGGGTCTGGTCTGGATTTGAAGGGTAACCCCTACGCCGAAAAAACGGCGTGGGGGTCCCCCTCAAAATCCAAACCAGACCCTTATCCGAGCACGCAACCTGGCAGGCCGCAGGGGAAGAGGGAGGAGGCGAGAGAGCGGTCCCCCCTCCCTCCTGAACCGTACCAGGCTGCATGCCCTCAACATGGGGGGTTTGGTGCTCTGGGGCAGGAGGGCGACCTGCGGCCCCCCCACCCCAGAGCACCCTGCCCCCATGTTGATGAGGACAGGGCCTCTTCCCGACAACCCTGGCCGTTGGTTGTCGGGGTCGGCGGGCGGGGGGCTTATCGGAATCCGGGAGCCCCCTTTAATAAAGGGGCCCCCGGATCCCAGCCCACCCACCCTATGTGAATGAGTATGGGGTACATCGTACCCCTACCCATTCACCTGGTGGAAAAAAATTGCAATAAAAAAACGCACAGCTTTTTAAAGTATTTTATTGCACAGCTCCGGGGGTCTTCTTCCGACTTCGGGGGTCTCCGGTGTCGTCGCTGCGCTCTCCGGTTCTTTCTTCTGCCGGGCCACCGCTATCTTCTTCCAACTCTTTTCCTAGAGGGGCCCGGTCTTCTCCGTCGCCTTCTCCCCTCTTCTCCTCTCCGGTTCTTTCTTTCTTCTGCCAGGCCTCCGCTAACTTCTTTTAGCTCTTTTGCTAGCGGAGGCCCGGTCTTCCCCATCGTCTCGTCCGGCTCTCCGTTGTCCTTCTGCCGGCCCCTCCACTAACTTCTTGTAGCTCTTTTGCTAGTGGAGGGGCCGGTCTTCCCGTCGTCGGCATCTTCTTCCCTCTTCTCCTCCTCGATGTTGACTCGTCGCTTCCTCTCGCAGTAATGCTAAATCTTCGGTCCGCAGAGATTAATATAGGCTTCTCATGACGTCACCGTCACATGTTCCCATGACGTCACAGTCACATGCTCCGGGGCCACCCGGAGCATGTGACTGTGACGTCATGAGAAGCCTATATTAATCTTTGCGGACCGAAGATTTAGCATTACTGCGAGAGGAAGCGACGAGTCAACAAAGAGGAGGAGAAGAGGGAAGAAGACGCCGACGGTGACGACGGGAAGACCGGCCCCTTTACTAGCAAAAGAGCTACAAGAAGGTAGTGGAGGGGCTAGCAGAAGGACAACGGAGAGACGACGGGGAAGACCGGGCCTCCGCTAGCAAAAGAGCTAAAAGAAGTTAGCGGAGGCCCGGCGGAAGAAAGAAAGAACCGGAGGGGAGAAGGCGACGGGGAAGACCGGGCCTCCGCTAGCAAAAGAGCTAAAAGAAGTTAGCGGAGGCCCAGCAGAAGAAAGAAAGAACCGGAGAGGAGAAGAGGGGAGAAGGCGACGGAGAAGACCGGGCCCCGCTAGCAAAAGAGTTGGAAGAAGAGCGTTGGCCCGGCAGAAGAAAGAACCGGAGAGCGCGGCGACGACACCGGAGACCCCCGAAGTCGGAAGAAGACCCCCGGAGCTGTGCAATAAAATACTTTAAAAAGCTGTGTGTTTTTTTTATTGCATTTTTTTTCCACCAGGTGAATGGGTAGGATGTACCCCATACTCATTCACATAGGGTAAGGGGGCCGGTATCCGGGGGCCCCTTTATTAAACGGGGCTCCCGGATTCCGATAAGCCCCCCGCCCGCAGACCCCGACAACCAACGGCCAGGGTTGTCGGGAAGAGGCCCTGTCCTCATCAACATGGGGGCAGGGTGCTCTGGGGTGGGGGGGGCCGCAGGTCGCCCCCCTGCCCCAGAGCACCAAACCCCCCATGTTGAGGGCATGCGGCTTGGTACGGTTCAGGAGAGAGGGGGGGCCGCTCTCTCGTCCCCCCCTCTTCCCCTGCGGCCTGCCAGGTTGCGTGCTCGGATAAGGGTCTGGTTTGGATTTTGAGGGGGACCCCCACGCCGTTTTTTTGGTGTAGGGGTTACCCTTCAAATCCAGACCAGACCCAAGGGCCTGGTATGCTCCTGGAGGGGGAACCCATGCCGGTTTTTTCTTTAAAAATTGGCGTGGAGTTCCCGCTCAGGATTCGTACCAAACGCAGTGCCTGGTATTGGCGGGAATCCACGTCGGATCCCCGCTCAATACAGTGTCGCGTCTCCCACTCGCCATTGCAGCGAGCGCAGGATGTCGGCACCCTGTTGCCGAGATCTCGGCACTCCTGTCGCTGAGAATCTCGGCGATGGGAGCGCGATAGATATACAATATCGGTGGCACCTACTGTAAGTGGTTAAATCTGGCGCCTTTAAATCTTCAGTAAACCGGACATTATATCATGACGCAAAAGACAGACGAGTTCGGTTTTTTTTTTTGTTTTTCTTTTTTAAAGTGCCTTGAATATGTTGATGGTCATGTCTATGCAGTCTTTGCACACAGGAATAGCTTTTCAAAAGTTCCATCTGGGACTAGGAGACTGACTTTTTCCATTTCCGTTATCTATGGTGTTCATAGGAATGGTACCTGGACCCTGCACTGAACATGGGACAGCCTGTAAGGTTGTTAGTCGGCACTAGACACCCCACAGTGATATATTTATTGACTTACAGACTGGTAGAGTGCTATGTTTGTCCAGGCCAGAGATCCCTTTCGCCGGACAAAGTGTATTGCAGCTATTAAAACAGAAAGGATAGCCCATAATGCTGATATTCAAAGGTTACAAGACACTGAAAGGGAGTGTGCGGAGAGGCATGCCGGCGGTCCCTCAGATGCCTCATATTTGGCTCTGATGGAGGCTAGGCGTGTGCTCTCTTTGCATTTCTCTGACTTAGCCCATACAGAGGCCAAACTTAGGGCAAACTCTATTTTCTCTGAGGGGGATAAGAATGGGAAATTGCTGGCAAGATTGGTGGCAGTGGACAATCCGGTTACAAATATTCCGGTGATTCGGGGTAGGAATGGAGACCTGGTTAGTGACCCTTCCGAAATACTGACTGAATTTCAAATTTTTTTTGCTACCCTCTATGCCCCTATACCAGCTTATGATCCTGCAGCATTGGAGGCACTCCTGGAGGGATTGGCCCTTCCGAGGTTGACTGATGGTGATCGGTTGGCTCTAGACGCTGAGATTACAAACAAGGAGATAACGGCAGCTATTTTTGATTTTCCCCCTCGCAAAGCCCCGGGACCGGACGGTTTCCCGGCGGATTTCTATAAGAGCTACGCGGAGGTAATAGCCCCTAGGTTAAACTCGTTATTGGCCAAATGTTTAGAACTAAATAGGCTCCCAGCATCCATGTTGGATGCATACATGGTGTTATTGCTCAAACCAGGTAAAGAGCCTCTAGACTGCTCAGCTTATAGGCCCATAGCTTTATTAAATATGGACCTTAAGATCCTAACGAAGGTCTTGGCTAAAAGGCTTGTCAGGGTGATTTCCTCTCTGGTCGGTATTGACCAGACGGGTTTCATGCCCGGGATGTCCACAGATACTAATCTGCGGAGGCTATTTACTCATCTTCAGCTCCCGGGGCCCGATGCGGGTGCCAGAATCGTGTCAATCGACATTGAGAAAGCTTTTGACTCAATTGATTGGCAGTACATGCACCGGGTGCTGGAGAGGATGGGGTTTGGACAGGTCTTTAGGCAGTGGATTAAGATGTTATATAGCAAGCCCAGGGTGGCGATCAGGCTTGGTAGAACACTTCTCCTTACTTCTCGGTGAGTCGGGGTACTAGACAGGGATGTCCTTTATCCCCGTTTATATTCGCACTCATGATTGAACCTCTTGCAGTGGCACTTCGATCGTCTAGTGAGGTAAAGGCTATCAAAGTGGGGAGTGTACAGGAATGTCTGGCATTATATGCTGATGACATGCTTTTATTCCTTGAGGATCCCGGGTCTTCGCTTCAGGCGGCCTTGAGGATCTTCGATGATTTCGCTATATGTTCGGGTCTGAAGGTAAATTGGAGCAAATCCTCTATTCTGCCTCTAGACGCTGGAGCCAGGGAGAAGGCGGATCCTAATATGCCTTTACAATGGGTTTCCTCCATCACTTATTTAGGAGTTAAAATTACAGCAGACAGCACGGAATACATAAAACCTAATTTGCTACCGCTGTTGACCTTTTTTAAACAGCGGGCCCTAGCTTGGCAGAGGTTTCCGCTGTCACTCATAGGGAGAATAAACCTACTGAAGATGAAAGTTCTCCCGGTCATTTTGTACTTCCTAAGACATGCCCTGGTCAGTGTTCCTAAATCCTTTTTTAGACAACTAGATGGCATCACCAGTTCGTTCCTCTGGGCCCCTAAATCGCCACGCATAGGCCTTAAAGTACTTCAGGTACCCTGGGGGCAGGGGGGACTGGCTTTGCCTGATAGGAGGAAATATTACCTTGCCAGTCAACTGGTATTTGCTCATAGATGGCTTACGGCTGAATCAAGTGACTCTGCTACAGTGGTGTAGGCAGCGCATCTGGGGTCGTATGAGACCCTCCGCTTGGCCATATATAGAGGGGTAAAGTCTAATCTGCAGCTGACGCTGTCCATGAAGGCGACCGTTAGAGCGTGGGAGGAGGCGGTTGGCCTGGCCTGTCCGAGCTACCTGGGTTTCTCGCCACAGACTCCGCTGTGGGGGAATCCTAGGTTGCCAGAATTTTACTCGTTCCCGGATCCGGGGGTGTGGGCGGTTAAAGGCATCAAGCTTCTTAAAGATGTTACAATGGACGGGGTTTTACTTACTTTTGACCAATTTAAAGCCAGACATGATATCCCCAACTCATACTTCTTTAGGTACATACAGCTCCGTCATGCTTTTCAGGCTCAATTCCGGGAGAGGGCGGTTGAATCTTTTCCATCAACCTTGGAAGATCTACTTATGATGGAGGACCTGCCTAAGACTTTATCTGTCAGGTATAAGGAGCTATTTAAGAGGAGTCCAATGGCCTTGACTAAATGTCGGGAGCGGTGGGAGAGAGATGTCCCAGGGATAGATGGGGAGGATTGGGATGATATGTGGGACCATCCCTTTAAGCACTTGGTTTCCGCAAGGGATAAATTGATTCACTTTAAATTTCTGCATAGGATTTACTTTACCCCGGCTAGACTTTCAGTGATCTACTCGTCTGTCTCTTCGGAGTGCTGGAGATGCTCTTTTTCTCCAGCTGATGCCACACATATCTTCTGGGAGTGCCCTCAGATTAAGGTATTTTGGGAGGGGGTGGCATCCTGCGTGGAGGGCATTTTGGGGGTGCCCATTCCTTTATCGATCCGAGTATGTCTCTTGGGTCTGGTAGAGGATGTGGTCCCCTCCAGAGCCCTCAGGACGTTGGTGACCATTTTATTTTTTTATGGAAGGAAGGCCATTTTGCTCAAGTGGAGATCGCCTGCCCCCCCGGAGATTAGTTTCTGGAAGGGGCTTGTGAACTCTATGCTACCATATTACAAGGCAACATATATCTCCAGGGGGTGTGAGAAAAAGTTTAATAAAGTTTGGCAGGCATGGTTCAATTCAGATACTACTGTTGGCTAGTTCGATAGTGGTATTGCCTGCTTGGAATAATCGGTTCCATGGGCCGGATATAGAGGGGTCAATGGTTGTTGCCTGGCTGAGCTGAGGGAGGGGGTTTATGCTGGCTGGTTAGTCATCTGGAAAGGGCGTGGTCCTGCTGTGGGTGGGAGAAGTCCGACATGCCTTTGCTCTTACATTATACAATGCATGAATGGAGAAGTTTATGTCCCCCTATTATTAGGCTTGTGAATCCTTAAAATGTGGTATACTGAGTTTTTGGGTGGTTGGGGGTGGGGGGAGGGGGGTAGGATGGGTGGAGGGAGGGTGGTTGTTAGCAATGGGGGTGTTTTTTCTTTTGAGTTACTGCATGTAGTCAGCTGCCTATGTTAGGTAGAATGTATTACATGTCGATTGTTGACCATGTTGGTCATAGGAAGGCCTGGCGGTTTGTCATTGCCACTCTTTTCAATGTTTGTATGTTTTATAAAAACTTTAATAAACATAATTTTCAAAAAAAAAAAATTCGCCGGACAATGGTGAGGGGCTGTATGTGATGGCATGCCGCGGGGAACACGCAGCTATTGAAATGAAAGCTGTTATGTTCCCGGCGCTCTAATCACCAGGTGGCAGCGGCTCTCCTCTCTCTTCCCCTGCACAGGCTGCTTGAACTGGGGACACAGGCTGCTTGAACTGGGGACACAGGCTGCTTGAACTGGGGACACAGGCTGCTTGAACTGGGGACACAGGCTGCCTGCATCTGCATCTGACGGGCACTGGTGAGGCTGCATTGATCTCCTGTACACCGTCTGCAGTCTCTGGCCATCTGTACCATGTCCCCAGTCTCTGGCCATCTGTACCATGTCCCCAGTCTCTGGCCATCTGTACCATGTCCCCAGTCTCTGGCCATCTGTACCATGTCCCCAGTCTCTGGCCATCTGTACCATGTCCCCAGTCTCTGGCCATCTGTACCATGTCCCCAGTCTCTGGCCATCTGTACCATGTCCCCAGTCTCTGGCCATCTGTACCATGTCCCCAGTCTCTGGCCATCTGTACCATGTCCCCAGTCTCTGGCCATCTCCTGTACCATGTCCCCAGTCTCTGGCCATCTCCTGTACTATGTCCCCAGTCTCTGGCCATCTCCTGTACCATGTCCCCAGTTTCTGACCATCTCCTGTACCATGTCCCCAGTAGATTTGAAGAGACGGGAAAGAGGGAGCCGCTCAGGTGTGGAAATCCCTGACAATGCCTCCTCCCAGCAGCCAAGGGTGCAGGCAAATGCAATTATGATCAAAAAGAAAACAAAATCACTTCTGGAAGCAGCACTCCGATTAAAAAGCCTTTTTCTTTTTCGTACATCACGGGACACAGAGCGACTTAGTCATTACTAATGGGTTATATAGTTTACCTTCAGGTGTTGGCACTGGCCAATTCCAAACCGGAAGTACCCTCCCCTATATAAGCCCCTCCCACCCGGGAGCACCTCAGTTTTTTGCCAGTGTCTAAGGTGTTGGCCAAAGAGTAACATGTGTTTTCACTGGGCTTGCGTACAGGTTCTTTTGGGCCTTAGTAAGCTGTTCCGGATCCCACCAAAAAAAGCTTCATAGCTAAACGGTCGGTACCCGGGCCTTGCAGCAGAAGAGCAAGGTTTTGCCTGTAATGCTTCTCTTAGGAGGGCTGGACCCTGGGATCCAGAGCTCTGGTCATACCCACGACCAAGACGCTGTCTGTGCAGGGTGCTATACAGGTCCAGGGGAGTGGAATCCTTGGGAACCCGGTCCCTGAAGGTTTAATTACAATGCCTGCCGTGATAGGTGAAGTTTGGACTTTTGTGGACCAAACAAAGTCCTGCGGCGGGGATCAGGTAAGTGGGGGCCCTCAGGAACTTGGTTCTATTGGGGGACCCCCAAGCCTAATTTGTCTTTCTGTCTGTTACCTAACGGTATTCCCGCTAAATATCTGTGTTTGCCTATAACTACTGAAAATGTAAAATTTTAATAGTAGTCAAGAAAAAAAAAAAAAAAACAGGGACCGCGGTACCTGTGTTAAACCACTAGAGGCCGCTGTAGTCCATTTTTCTTGTAAATGTGGATCTTTGGTTTTCTCAACTCAAAAGATCCAGGCAGCTGGTAAGTTTCTCTGAGGGAATCCACTTCCTCTGCCCTGTTGCTGCGTTCATCCACCGCACAGGCCCTCCGGCAAAAAGGGCCCTGGCTCCTAGTCCTCTGTTGGTTTTCGAAAAGGGCGCCATTGGCGCACGGGGGCGCGTGCACGCGCCTCCTATGAAAAAAAAGGGGCGGGGCGGGTGGATGACGCTCGATGCGCGCCGCGGCGCTTCTGCGCATGTGCGGGCGTCCCAGCATGGTTAAAAGACACAGTACAAGTGTCAGCTGCATGCAAACAGAGCTAGCAACAAACAGTGGCACACAGAGGCGGTTGATGCAGGCATCCCCATAGAAAGGCACTTTAGTGGACACCAGCTGGTATATAGCAGCACCTGTGTTAGACTATTACCAGCAAAAATTGGTGTATGACGACGGGAATACCTCAGCTTTGTGCTTAAAGGATATGTCGTCCAGACGCTCCGGAAATAGATCTTCCAGGAAGCCAAAGGGGTCTCCATCGGGCTCTGAGGATATTGGGCATGCTTGCACTGCACCAATCTCCCCTGAGAATGCAGAGGTCAGTAGCCGTAGAAACCCCGCAGGAATGCCTGGTGCTGCGGCTGTCCCCAGTCCACCTGCTCCTGTATATATAACAGAGGAGGTTTTATCCTCAACTCTGGGAGGATTGATCGCTGCTTCCCTGTCACAGGAAAAGCGCGTCCGATCTCCGTCTCCTCCTTCAGAGTGCCTGTTAGTGGAGGAACAGCCCCACACAGAGATCGACCTACCTGAAGGGGATCAGGATGAGGTTGATTCACTTATAGAGGAATCAACAGTGGAAGAACCTTTCTCAGCTTCTCAGGCTGAAAGATTATGGGTTCAGTCTCTGACTAACATGGTCCGATCAGCATTTAAAATGCCTCTGGCGGAACCACCATCCACTACGGTTTCCTCGCTGGGGTCGCTAAAAGCTCCCCAGGCGGTCTGTTCCTTCCCAATCCACCCTTTATTAGAAGGGCTTATTTACCAGGATTGGGAGCATCCTGATAAAATATTTGCTCCCCCCAAGAGATTTCCGGTGATCTATCCCATGGAGGATAAGTTCATAAGAAAATGGAGGGTCCCTATAGTGGACGCAGCCATCTCTTCTGTTAACAAATCACTGACATGTCCAGTAGATAATGTTCCAATGTTCAAAGACCCAATAGATAAAAAATTGGAGTCTTTACTAAAATCTGCTTTCTCTACAGCAAGTATGGTGACACAACCTGCGGTAGCAGCGATTGGAGTCTGCCAAGCAGTGAAAGATCAGTTGAAACAAGTCTTAAGGGACTTACCAGATCAGCAGGCTCATGCCCTAGCTGACCTGCCTAGAGCCTTGTGTTTTGCGGTGGACGCCATAAAGGATACAATCCAACAGGCCTCCCGCTTTACGCTGTCTATAGTACATATGCGTAGGCTTCTGTGGCTCAAAAACTGGTCTGCTGAAGCTCCCTGTAAAAAACTGCTGGTTAGCTTCCCATTTCATGGAGAACGCTTATTTGGAGAAGATCTGGACAAATATATCCAGAAAATTTCTGCCGGTAAAAGTTCACTCTTACCGGTTAAGAACAAGGGTAGAAGTCCTTCTTTTAAGAGGCCTACCTCTCCAGTCCCGGGCACATCGGCTGTGAAGCAGTTCCGACGGCCTCCGCGGTCAAGTTCAGGGGGCAGAAATCAGGGACAATCACAGGGTAACAAGAAGCCCTGGATCAAGAGAGGTACAAAACCTCCCCCTAAGGCATGAAGTATTGCCCCCGCTCAATCGGGTGGGGGGAAGACTTCAGTTGTTCACAGAGACCTGGCGGGACACCATCAGAGACAGGTGGGTGCTCTCCGCAGTAAGTCTGGGATACAAGCTGGAGTTAAAAGGCACTCCTCCTGCCCAATTTATGAGGTCAAATGTGCCAAGAGATCCCCAAAAGAGAGGATCCCTCCTTCTGGCACTAGAACAACTATTGCTCCAAGGGGTAATCATGAAGGTTCCCCTGGAAGAAAGCGGATTCGGGTTTTACTCGAACCTTTTCACAGTCCCCAAACCAAATGGGGACGTGAGGCCCATATTAAATCTAAAAGGGCTAAACAAGTTCCTAAATATCAGGACTTTTCGGATGGAGTCGATCCGATCAGTGGCCACCGCCCTACAAGGGCAGGAATGGCTAGCCTCGATCGACATAAGGGATGCTTATCTGCATATTCCCATCTTTCCGGCCCATCAGAAATTTCTACGCTTTGCAGTAGAAGGGCGCCATTTTCAGTTCAGAGCCTTACCTTTCGGTCTGGCCACAGCACCACGAGTGTTCACAAAAATTCTGGCCCCATTATTGGCCAATCTAAGAACACAGGGTGTAACGATAATGGCATATCTAGACGACCTGCTACTAATAGACCACTCAGTGGAAAAGCTGGAAGTAGCTATTCACAAGACAATCGAGTATCTGGAATATCACGGTTGGATTATCAACCGGGACAAGTCAGCTCTAAGACCAGTCAAAAGTCTGGAATACTTAGGGCTAAGGCTGGATTCAAATCAGAGAAAGATTTTCTTACCTCCAGAGAAGGTGTCGTCTTTAAGAAATTTGACCCACTTAGTGGGTACAAAAAGAAAACCATCCATACGTCTCTGCATGAGGCTGCTGGGAAAGATGGTGGCTTCATTCGAAGCGGTACCCTACGGTCAATTCCATTCAAGGAATTTGCAAAGGGCCATACTGTCAGCCTGGAACAAAAAAGTTCAGGCTTTAGACTTACCAATGTCCCTGTCCCCTTCCGTTCGCAAGAGCCTCCATTGGTGGTTGGTGCCCCAGAATCTGGAAAGAGGGAAACCCTTCAGTCCGGTTTCTTGGAAGGTGGTCACTACAGATGCCAGCCTCATCGGCTGGGGGGCAGTGCTGGAGCAATGGTCTCTCCAGGGCAGGTGGTCAGAAGCAGAAAAGGCCCTGCCCATCAATCTCTTAGAGATACGAGCAGCCCGGTATGCCCTAGTAGCATGGACATCCAAACTCCAGGGGTCCCCTGTCAGAATTCAATCAGACAATGCCACGGCAGTGGCATATATCAATCATCAGGGTGGCACCAAAAGTCGTGCAGCCCAGAAGGAAGCAAATTGCATCCTGGAGTGGGCAGAAAGATATGTCCCAGCCATATCCGCGGTTTTCATCCCAGGAGTGGAAAATTGGAGAGCGGACTTTCTAAGTCGCCAACAATTATGCCCGGGGGAATGGTCTCTTCACCCCGAGGTTTTCCAGGCAATATGCCAGCGGTGGGGAACACCGGATGTAGATCTGCTAGCATCCAGATTCAACGCAAAGGTGGACAGGTTTGTGTCTCGCACAAGGGATCCCCTAGCTTGCGGCTCGGATGCCCTAGTGTTCCCTTGGGATCGGTTCAAGCTGATATATGCATTCCCACCGCCACAATTGTTACCGCGATTACTCCGCAGAATCAGGGTAGAAAAGAAACCAGTGATTCTGGTGGCTCCAGCGTGGCCCCGAAGGGCATGGTACGCGGAGATTGTAAAAATGTCAGTGAGGAGTCCTTGGACCCTCCCACTTCGTCCGGACCTGCTGTCGCAAGGACCGATATACCACCCTTCCTTACCAGCCCTAGGTTTGACGGCCTGGCTATTGAAGCCCACATTCTGAAAAAGAGAGGGCTCTCTAATTCTGTGGTATCTACCATGATCAATGCCAGGAAACCGGTATCCAGGCAGATCTATTATAGGATCTGGAAAGCGTACATTACGTGGTGTGAGACCAAGAAATGGCATCCACGTAAGTACATGATAGGGAGGATTCTGGACTTCCTACAGTGGGCTGTAGATAGGAAGCTGGCCTTGAGTACTATCAAGGGTCAGACGGCCTTGTCAATATTTTTTTCAAAGGCCCTTGGCTTTGCATTCATTAGTCAAAGCTTTCATACAAGGAGTGATGCGTATTAGCCCTCCGGTTAGTATTCCCATATGTCCATGGGACTTAAACCTGGTTCTGTCGGTTCTACAGAAACAACCATTTGAACCATTGCGGCACATTTCCTTGGTTCTTTTCACCAGGAAATTGATTTTCTTAGTAGCCATTTGTTCGGCTAAAAGAGTATCGGAATTAGCCGCCTTGTCCTGTAAGGAGCCATATCTGGTTATCCATAAGGACAGAGTAGTATTACGTCCTCATCCAGCCTTCTTCCTAAGGTGGTATCGAGGTTCCATTTGAACCAAGATGTGGTTCTTCCTTCCTTTTTCCCCAAACCTAGTTCGGTAGAGGAAAAGTTATTGCATTCTTTGGATGTAGTAAAAGCAGTTAAAGCTTAACTTAAAGCCACTGCTCAGATTCGTAGAACGGATACTTTGTTTGTTCTGCCGGAAGGCCCCAGAAAGGGTCAGGCAGCATCAAAAATCTACTTTAGCCAAGTGGATTCGACAGGTCATAATACAAGCCTATGGCTTGAAAAGGAGACCGCCTCCGTTCAAAGTTAGGGCGCACTCCACAAGAGCAGTTGGAACTTCATGGGCAGTGCATCACCAAGCCTCCCTGGCTCAAGTCTGTAAGGCCACAACATGGTCCTTAGTACACACGTTTACTAGATTCTACCAGGTAGACGTCAGAAGTCAGGAGGATGTCGCCTTTGGGCGCAGTGTGTTGCAGGCCGCAAAAGAGCCTCATGCCTGATGGCGCCCAGCTTATGTATAGTGTATCCTTCCCCTCATTTGGCATTGCTTTGGGACGTCCCATTAGTAATGACTAAGTCGCTCTGTGTCCCGTGATGTACGAAAAAGAAAAAGGGATTTTTATAACAGCTTACCTGTAAAATCCTTTTCTTGGAGTACATCACGGGACACAGAGCTCCCACCCCTCTTTTTGGGACACTTATTGCTTGGCTACAAAACTGAGGTGCTCCCGGGTGGGAGGGGCTTATATAGGGGAGGGTACTTCCGGTTTGGAATTGGCCAGTGCCAACACCTGAAGGTAAACTATATAACCCATTAGTAATGACTAAGTCGCTCTGTGTCCCGTGATGTACTCCAAGAAAAGGATTTTACAGGTAAGCTGTTATAAAAATCCCTTTATTCCAAAAGGTTCAGGAAACAAAAAACACACTGCATGACACGGCAAACTGGTCACATCTAGCTGACGCGTTTCACACTATTATAGTGCTTACTCATAGCTGGTTATTGTACAAAAGTTACCTAAGATATACCCTAAAATAGGGGAAGTCATAGGATCCAACCCCAAGGTGAAGATAATTAATTAATTAATTGGAGATTGATGGACATGGAGTGATTCAAGTGAAATAGGTGTGGTCCACTAACCACGATGATAAAAAAAGGGAAAAATGCCTCACCATGCATACAATCTTGTGAGAAAGTGTGTGAGAAGGGTGTGTGTGTAAAATATAAGGTGTAGAATAGTGAAATGAAAAGATATCCCATGAAACATATATATATTAGTGAAAAGTATATTGAAAATATATATTAGAACTTGTAAATAAAAGTGTATCATGTATTTAATTAATCTAGACCATTTAGTATGTATTAATGCTGACTGGTCCGTAGTGATATGTCCATGTGACTTTTTATTTTTATTTCTATTTTATTTTCTATTTTTTGTTAATTCTGTTAATATATATTTTATATATTTTTATGTTTTATGGTGGTTTGTGACGTAAAAAATACTGTGAAAAAAACAAATGTTTTAAATAAACCGATATCTGAACAAATTGTGATTGTATGTGAGTGTATGTCCCTTTTGTCTGTTGGAATGAAGGTCGTCCCATGGGGTGTGCAATATATAGCAATAAACTGCTGTAAATGCATTCAGTAGATGGATGTATATGAGTAAACAGTGTGCGTGTGTAAAAACACACATATATATATATATATATGCATGTATGCTTAAAAGCTGCACAAAGGTGCTCAATGCATGTGCCTCCCCTGTAGTCTAGATAATAGGTATGCATTTGGCGAACTAACAAACTATAAAGATTATGAATATGTCCATATATGTAAGTGATAAATATAAGGATAAAGATAGAGATAATGAGAGAGCGTGTGCAGGTGTGCCTGTCTGTTTCGGGACAAAAATGCATGTGAATCCCGGGCCAACAAAAATATATCATTGTGAACCCACAGATTTAAGTATACACACATAGGTAGCCCGCTATAGACGTGTGTCTATGTAGGTAGTCGTTCCAAAATTATGTGCATCAGTTTAGGATGCACATCCGACCATAGACACCTCGATGGAAGTCAATATGTCCAATCAAGGTGTGGAAAGGTACACAGAATGGTTCTGTGTGAACGGTTTTATGCTGGAGCAAGTATCCGTGTGGAAAATGTTTATTAAAAAAATGACCACAATAATAATAGCCTTGTGGTTGGATCCCGACTAGAATAGGCATACATGATACCGACATGATTGTAGACGCTCAACAAATACCAATATAGTGTTGCATCTATTGCATCTGTTACATCTATGATAGGATTCAGAATGCAATTTGAAATGCAGTTATCCCACATGTGTGAGCATATTTTTACTTCCAAGGTGGAAGATTATAGTTATGTCGCCTGCATATACATAATTATGTCTGTATACATCCAAAGCAATACATGCTATCAAAAATGACATGACAGTACCAACATGAACTAAAAAGATAAGACTATGAAACACTCAAAACAAAACCGAAAAAGATGTGTAAAACATGTAATGACACAACCTAATCGTTACAATCTACCACTAAACGATAATTTGTACAAATGAGAGACCAAGTCCATGTTATTTCTTCAAGACCATGTGAATTGTAATTCAATGCTAAAAAAAGCAATAAAAGAAGAAAAAATGAGGAGATTGGTCCCAATAAAATAGTAGAACTTTCATGTTCCATAAATATTGTAGATAATACTACTAAGACCACGAAAATTGAAACATGCAAAAAGCGATCAATGAGCAATCAATGTCATGGTAACTAAGTAAAATAAATAAAATGAAATGAAATGGAAGCCTCTGACAGCGTTCCGAATGTGTAAATGCACGTCAGGGACAAAACACAGTCCAAACCTCAGCAAACCTACATGGATGACAGACATTGAAAAGGACACCGTGCAGGACGTGAGGACTAGTCATAGTAATGGGATACATCCCATTCAAAGTTGAGGCCCGCCGGTATCCTAGTATCCAACGAGAAAATCCAATAGACCTCACGCCTGCACAGTGTCCTGAACTTGTCTCCCCCCCTGGGCGGCGAGCTGATTTTTTCCATGCCTTGTATGGACAGGCATGAGACATTTTTTTGGTGTACAGATACCCAGTGCCTCGCGACATTTGTGTTTCTGTCTTTCTGTATGTCATACAGGTGATCATACAGTCTATCCTTGAGTCTCCTAGTAGTTCTTCCGACATATTGGATATCGCACTGTTCGCATTTAATCACATATACCAAAAACTTTGTGTTGCAATTAATAAATTGCTTGATGTCAAAAGAATTGTGATTGGTGCTTGACAAAACTGTATCGCCTGTTTTTATGTGTCTACAGTAGTTACAGTGAGGCATTCCACATCTAAAGGTGCCCTGAAAGTGCAACCAATTAGTGGCCGAAGATTTACTTGAGAAAAGACTGGGGGAGAGACGGCTGCCCAAAGTGGGGGCTCTACGGGACACTGATTTGACCCCCCTAGAGAATGTCTCATGCCTGTCCATACAAGGCATGGAAAAAATCAGCTCGCCGCCCAGGGGGGGAGACAAGTTCAGGACACTGTGCAGGCGTGAGGTCTATTGGATTTTCTCGTTGGATACTAGGATACCGGCGGGCCTCAACTTTGAATGGGATGTATCCCATTACTATGACTAGTCCTCACGTCCTGCACGGTGTCCTTTTCAATGTCTGTCATCCATGTAGGTTTGCTGAGGTTTGGACTGTGTTTTGTCCCTGACGTGCATCTACACATTCGGAACGCTGTCAGAGGCTTCCATTTCATTTCATTTTATTTATTTTACTTAGTTACCATGACATTGATTGCTCATTGATCGCTTTTTGCATGTTTCAATTTTCGTGGTCTTAGTAGTATTATCTACAATATTTATGGAACATGAAAGTTCTACTATTTTATTGGGACCAATCTCCTCATTTTTTCTTCTTTTATTGCTTTTTTTAGCATTGAATTACAATTCACATGGTCTTGAAGAAATAACATGGACTTGGTCTCTCATTTGTACAAATTATCGTTTAGTGGTAGATTGTAACGATTAGGTTGTGTCATTACATGTTTTACACATCTTTTTCGGTTTTGTTTTGAGTGTTTCATAGTCTTATCTTTTTAGTTCATGTTGGTACTGTCATGTCATTTTTGATAGCATGTATTGCTTTGAATGTATACAGACATAATTATGTATATGCAGGCGACATAACTATAATCTTCCACCTTGGAAGTAAAAATATGCTCACACATGTGGGATAACTGCATTTCAAATTGCATTCTGAATCCTATCATAGATGTAACAGATGCAATAGATGCAACACTATATTGGTATTTGTTGAGCGTCTACAATCATGTCGGTATCATGTATGCCTATTCTAGTCGGGATCCAACCACAAGGCTATTATTATTGTGGTCATTTTTTTAATAAACATTTTCCACACGGATACTTGCTCCAGCATAAAACCGTTCACACAGAACCATTCTGTGTACCTTTCCACACCTTGATTGGACATATTGACTTCCATCGAGGTGTCTATGGTCGGATGTGCATCCTAAACTGATGCACATAATTTTGGAACGACTACCTACATAGACACACGTCTATAGCGGGCTACCTATGTGTGTATACTTAAATCTGTGGGTTCACAATGATATATTTTTGTTGGCCCGGGATTCACATGCATTTTTGTCCCGAAACAGACAGGCACACCTGCACACGCTCTCTCATTATCTCTATCTTTATCCTTATATTTATCACTTACATATATGGACATATTCATAATCTTTATAGTTTGTTAGTTCGCCAAATGCATACCTATTATCTAGACTACAGGGGAGGTACATGCATTGAGCACCTTTGTGCAGCTTTTAAGCATACATGCATATATATATATATATGTGTGTTTTTACACATGCACACTGTTTACTCATATACATCCATCTACTGAATGCATTTACAGCAGTTTATTGCTATATATTGCACACCCCATGGGACGACCTTCATTCCAACAGACAAAAGGGACATACACTCACATACAATCACAATTTGTTCAGATATCGGTTTATTTAAAACATTTGTTTTTTTCACAGTATTTTTTACGTCACAAACCACCATAAAACATAAAAATATATAAAAAATATATTAACAGAATTAACAAAAAATAGAAAATAAAATAGAAATAAAAATAAAAAGTCACATGGACATATCACTACGGACCAGTCAGCATTAATACATACTAAATGGTCTAGATTAATTAAATACATGATACACTTTTATTTACAAGTTCTAATATATATTTTCAATATACTTTTCACTAATATATATATGTTTCATGGGATATCTTTTCATTTCACTATTCTACACCTTATATTTTACACACACACCCTTCTCACACACTTTCTCACAAGATTGTATGCATGGTGAGGCACTTTTCCCTTTTTTTATCATCGTGGTTAGTGGACCACACCTATTTCACTTGAATCACTCCATGTCCATCAATCTCCAATTAATTAATTAATTATCTTCACCTTGGGGTTGGATCCTATGACTTCCCCTATTTTAGGGTATATCTTAGGTAACTTTTGTACAATAACCAGCTATGAGTAAGCACACTATAATAGTGTGAAACGCGTCAGCTAGATGTGACCAGTTTGCCGTGTCATGCAGTGTGTTTTTTGTTTCCTGAACCTTTTGGAATAAAGGCTTTTTAATCGGAGTGCTGCTTCCAGAAGTGATTTTGTTTTCTTTTTGACCATGTCCCCAGTCTCTGACCATCTCCTGTACCATGTCCCCAGTCTCTGACCATCTCTATGTATAAAAATATTTTTTTTTAAACCGTCACTTTCGGTATCGGTTCGGTTTCGGTTTTCGGGATCAAAAAAGATTTGTTTTCGGTATCGGTTTCGGCACCAAAAAAAACATTTGGTGCATCCCTATTTATTTATAATAAAAAGCAAAAATTTAACAACTGGGTACTCACAAAACTGGGAGAAAGGAAGGAATAAAAACATGGATCGCAATTCAGTGCATGAATCGCGTGAACAGACAAGCAATACTGTAGTGCTGGCGAGCTGTCATGTTTCGGGGGCGCACACTCCTCCTTAGAGCTGAGCTAACCAGCTCTCTAATGCACCTCTTTGTCGCCCATACAGGGGAGGCACTTGAGTCAAAGACTGGTTCAAATGTCAGCCCACATAGTGCTCACATTTTCTATAATTATGTATGGTAACAAGAAATAATGAGGAGCTGCGCAAACACCTAAATGAATATGAGTGAAAATTGTGACTCAAACATAAATTAAGTTGAAACTTTCACAAAATTGTTGTGAAACCAGTGTGTGTACACACCATAAATGATCAAATAAATCCTAAAAAGAAAGTCCAGCCAAATTGAGACTAAGATGAATCAGTCCAATGATTGAACAGTCCAATGATTAATAGAGTGCAGCATATAATGAATTGAAGCCGTGAGTAGGAGAGAGGGTGAACCTCAATAATGCACTAAAAAAACACACGTGCACCACCACCATACGAATTGCTCGCTTACCCAGAGGCACGCTTGTATCAAGCCCATAGATATGGTTCCACTCCTGGTCTGTGACCTTTTTCAATGACCACGAACAGGCAACCAGATTAGATGAACTCGATATACCAGACAATCACAGGAATCAGCATGGAGTACCAAGAATAGAAAGACACTCTCATTACATCACACATCGGTCTCTCCCCTATGACAGCCTCGTGGAGACTAAACAAAGCCTTGCTAACTGATCCTGATATCACCCAAATTACGGACCAATTAACAGAATACTTTAGATTAAACAACGTAGAAGACATCTCCCCCCCTGTTTTATGGGCTGCACACAAGGCAGTACTCCGTGGTCGTCTGATTGAATTAGCCAATATTAAAAAGCGCCAGAAATTAGCTAAAATTAGGTCCCTCACCTTTGATCTAAATAAGTTATACCATATTCACGCTCAATCTCATTCCCCGAACCTACTCAAACAAATAGACCAAAAGAGAATCGAACTAGACACAATCCTATCTGATCTGAAAAATTCATCCGCAGGTCGAAAGTGAAGTTCCTCCTACATAGTAATGCTGCATCAGCTATGTTTACACGTAAGCTTCATCAATCATTACAACCTACCCATGTATACAAGTTGAGGAATAGCTCCGGACAATTAATTTCCCATCCTAAAGAAGTCCTCCAAATTTTCACTGTTATTGTTCCCTTTTATCCCCTCCTGAATCACCCCCCCCCCCAATGGTCTAGAATCATGGCTATAGTCGTTAAAAGTCCTTTCACTATCAGAGGAACAATTACTTAGCTTGAATGCCCCTTGTACTAAGCAGGAAGTTTTATCCATCATTAAATCACTAAAATCCTCTACTGCCTCGGGTTCGGATGGATTCTCCCCATACTACAAAAAATTTGCAGGACTGCTGGTCCCTAAACTATCCAATTAACCACATACTACAAGGCCATAAACTACCTGATGACATGCTCTTTGCCAACATGACGCTCATTCCCAAACCCAACAAGGACCATTCACTCCCACAAAATTACAGACCCATATCTGTTCTAAATAATGACCTTAAAATTTTAGGCCGGGTTCTAGCAGACAGACTAGCTGCTATTATTTCCACATTGATATGCCCAGAACAGACAGGCTTCATCCCCACAAGACAAATCATGGATAATATCTGTCTAGCTTCCAATATTATCCAGGATGCTGATCTTTTTCCCCGCAAATTACCGTATATACTCAAGTATAAGCCGACCCGAATATAAGCTGAGGCACCTAATTTTACCACAAAAAACTGGGAAAATGTATTGACTCGAGTATAAGCCTAGGGTGTCCATCTGCATGCCTCACTGTGTCCATCTGCATGCCTCACTGTGTCCATGCGCATGCCTCACTGTGTCCATGCCTCACTGTGTCCAATCTCCCTACCTGATCTCTGGCGCTGTGTGACTAGACTGACGTTTAACATGGGAGTCTATGGAAGGGGTGCCCGGCTTTGAAAAATCAGTGCTCCCCGGCCGTAGGTCCCCTGGACAACAAACTTTGCACACTTGTAGATGAAGAGTGGGGCTACATGTGTGCCAAGTTTGGGGTCCAGGGGACCTACGCTTGGCCGTGATCAGGCGCACAAAGTTGAAGATGGACACAGACTCAAGCTGAGGGGGGCATTTTCAGCACAAAATAATGTGCTGAAAATCTCGGCTTATAGTCGAGTATATACAGTACTAATTCTAGCTTTAGACATGCATAAAGCCTTTGACAGTGTCCTTTGGCCCTATATTGACACGGTCCTAACCAAATTTGAATTCTCTGGGGAATTTGTTAATGGCTTCAGAGCCCTTTACACTAACGCCCACACCCAAATTAATCTCCCTGGCTGCTCCTCCGAGTTCTTTTCTCTCAGCAGGGGCATCCGTCAGGGTTGCCCCCTGTCCCCACTGGTGTTTGCCCTGGCCATAGAACCTTTGGCCAGGGCGATCATCACAAACCCGAATATCAGGGGGTATCACAAGGGAGGAGAGGAATTTAAAATGAGTCTATATGCAGATGATGTACTTCTGTTCCTCCACGATCCAATAGCCTCTCTTCCCAACTTACTCTCCACCTTACAAACATGCCACTCTTTCTCTGGTTTAGGTGTGAATTTAACAAAATGCTCTGCCCTATCCATTAATATAGCAGCAAACATCTCCACTAGCCTTAAAGAAACGTTTGGCTTTTCCCTCTCAAGTAACACCCTTCAATACTTAGGAATTTGCCTAGCTCCCTCCTTACGAGCAATATATAACGCCAACTGCCCGCAAGCCTTTGCGAAGGTTAGACAGTGGCTAAGATTGTGGTCCTCATTCCATATTTCGCTGATGGGAAGAGTGACCGCCATCAAAATGTCTATCCTTCCTAAATTGCTGTATTTTTTCAGAGCTCTCCCCCTCTGTGTCCCACCAAACTATAGTTATGATACAGCAAGAAATCAATAAGTTTATTTGGACCAATAAACGCCCTAGATTTGGCAAGTCACTCACACACAGGCCTATGGCACAGGGTGGCCTAAGTCTACCTGATATTTGGCTTCATTATTTGTCAGCCAGGTTGGACCAAACTGCCCAATGGCATGCTCTACCGGAGTTGATTCCCTGGCTTCGGTTGGAAATCACCTCTGTCCGTCCATTCTATGTTCCTGGCCTCCTATGGCAGGTTGGCCTGAAACCTAAGGAGATAGGGGCACTTAATACTATTGTAGGCCAAACCCTGCATCTATGGTCTCTCTATCATCATAAATTCAAACTTTGGTCACATAGACCACCTCTGACTTCATTAATGGGAACTAGGAGCTTCCAGCCAGCCTTTGTTTTCCCCAGAGACTTTATCTGGTGGGAACAAAGATCCCTTACCACACTAAGAGCACTTACCCACGACGCACACTTTTTCTCCTTTACACAACTCCAAGAACACTTTGACATCCCCAGAGCTGAGTTTTACAAATATCTCCAAATTCGCCACTTCTTTGAATCGCTGTTTAGACTGAACGCCAAGCCCATTTTATCCCGTTATGAAGCGACCTGCCTGGATCTCTCTAGGGAGAAGGGAACCATCTCCTCTATCTATAAATCTCTTAACGAACTGCTCCTTCCAGAGAAATCTGCAGCCATGGCCAAGTGTGAGGCTGACCTAGGGGAAGCGTTTTCAGCAGAGGACTGGTTGGATATGCTTCAAAATATGCACAAATGCACCCGCTCTATTGCTTTAAAAGAAACTGTTGTTAAATTGCACACAAGGTGGTACTGGACCCCAAGCAGGGTCCACAAATTATTCCCCGCGGTTCCAGATTCTTGCTTTAGGGGCTGTCAGACCTTAAATACCCTACTCCACACTTTTTGGAGCTGCCCCCACTTGCACCATATCTGGAACCAGGCAGCCTCCAGGGTTACGCAGATCTCTGGATACTTCATCACATTGACAGCACCAATGTGTTTACTTTTTACCCCCATCCCTGAAATACCCCTCCCTACCCAGAAGTTGATTCACACCCTATTTAGCGCTATTCAATGGGCCATAGCCTTAAATTGGCGTTCTCAATTGGTACTCAGGTGCTCCATAGGATGGAGGCCATTCGACTTATGGAACGGATCCACCATACTTTTATGGATACCATGCATATTTTTGACAACAAATGGGCCAACTGGTCTTCCCATGGGATCTTGTAATAACAGGGTGCCCAGGGTGGCCTCCACCCTCCCCTTGGAGTCATAGTTTTCCCTCTACCAATTAAGATTAGGTGACTCTTGGCTCTGAGTTCGTTGGCCTCAGGCATGCAGAGTCTTTCATTTTGCGACACTGGTTATCAATTTCTGATATGTTATACTGTGTATGTTTTGTCTTTTCTTTTATCTATTTTCTTTAATTTTTTTTGTTATGGTCAGAATAAGTCATGTTCTTTGTGCTCTCTCTTTTCTGATATTTCGTTGCTAAAAGATAAGTCATTCTCTGGGACGCACCCTACTCCAAGTTTATTCAATACTGTTATTTTTTTGTTATTCTTCCTTAGAATAAGTTACCCAGAACTATATACCCTTCATTTGTCATTGTATATCTTCTTGTATGGGTTGCATCCCTTCAGATATTGCCCCTTTTTCCTTTCTGTAAGTTTTTTTACCCCTCAATAAAAAACGTTTGTATGGAAAAAAAGAAAGACCCTCACATAGTGTGTACTGCTTAAAACAGAGGAACTTAATGGCTAAAATAGTAACTTACAAAATCCAAAGTATAAATTGCATCCGTAAAATCAACAGAGAGCCAGCCGGCATGCAGTCTCCCGTCCAAAGCGATGACGTCAGCGCCTCTGCCTCCCAACGTACGTTTCTCTAAGAGATAGCGTCTGGGGAACAGGCCTAATTATGTATGGTAACATGAGCTGGCCTACCATCACTCTGTGGAATCCAGGGAGGATAATGAGAAAATGGATGGATATGTGAATCCCCAAATCTGCCCGTGTCCAGCTCTACAAAAGCTTCTATCGAGAAGTGATGGCCGCTTGAACGACTGCAGTTCCAGCGGGCAGCTCTGAAGGGGGTGTGCCCCTGAAACGTGTCAGGTCGCCAGCACTACAGTATTGCTTGTCTGGTCTCACGATTCCTGCACTGGATTGTGCTCCATGTTTTTTATGCCTTCCTTTCTCCCGCTTTTGTGAGTACTCAGTTTTTATATTTTTGCTTTTTATTATAGGAAATATCAGGTACTAGGCGTTTGCGCCCTCCTGTGTGTTTTTTTTTCTCTTTAAGCTTTTACTAGATCCCCGATCTGAGGAGGGCTGCATGGGTGGAGCATTCCTGACAGATGTTACCTTCACTGTTCTTCTTGTCTTTGGATTTCTGAGTGCTGGAAGATTGCATTTTTGCTCACCCAGGTATAAGGTGGGACGTGCATGCATGTGCGCTAGAGCCGTAACGTCACAAGTGGTTCGGAGTGCCCTAGTGGCATCTCTATTGCACATGGGATCGACAGCAAAGGATGGGGGGCAGCTCAGCTGGTGCAGTTAATGGATTAGTGTCTTTTCAAACCGGTGGTACTGGTAACAGCATGTATTGAGAGGCCACACTACACGATTCCTTGGGCGGGGGGCACTGGCAGATTTAAGAGGAAATCTCCTTGGGTAGCAAGCACACTGGTACTTTCAGGTAGAGTGCAACGTATCCCATGGGGGTCAGTTTGTTTTGTGCAGCTTTGACTCCCTCCACCTATCTGGTATCTGCACTACTTCCAGGGCATCTTTCTCCAGGTCCTTTGTGGAAACGAAGGAATTCTCATCTGCTATCGCTGGGGTACAGCAGCAGCTTTCTGGAATACTTGCCAGCTTGGATCACCTTAGTTTCCCTCCCTATTGACAAAAGTGGATGCTGAATCTACTTTTGAAGAACCACAGGGTCAGAGTATATCTCAGACCCAAAAAACCTTTGTAAGCTTTCTCGGAAGTCACCTGGACCAATTTAAAGTTACCATTTCCAGAGTCCTCCACTCTAAAGGTTACATGATTTGGATCATGGCATCCACCATAGCATCCTCAGTACTTTCCTGTACATTCTCACTTAAAGAATGTTTGGTACACATACCAGGCTCACCCTGACCATGTTTTGCCAAAAAGATTTGCTCAGCAATACCCTATGGAAAGTGAGTTCACTAAGAAATGGTATATGCCTTTTATCTCAGTAAGACCCTTAAGTGTCCAGTGGATCAAAATTTTCCCAATTTCTAAAGATGCCTTTGCCAAATGGCAATACAGTAAAACCTCGGATTGCGAGTAACGTGGTTAACGAGCGTTTCTCCTATCACCTTCCAGGATGGCACACCTGAGAGATGAGGGCTCCTCCCTACAGGAAACACAATCAATTGACAGCTTGTTATAAGGCCCCACCCTTCCCCTTGATCCCCAGTATTGATTGTGTTTCTCCCGAACACAGCGACATGTTTGTTTTAAACCTATAGAACAGGGAGGGTCTGATGGTACCCCTGTTGAGACAGGTTTTAGGGAGGCCGGGGAGGACTGAACTAACCTGTAGGCTTCGGTCTTTCTCACAGGTCGCCAACAAGATGGACCATCGCTCTGGCCGCGGGGAGTGCGCGCCATCGCTGTAGTTATAAAATTACCGCTCTCCTCACTTCCGGACTCTCAGGACAGGAAGCACTGTTCTCCAAGCCTCGTCTGAGCGGCCGCGTCACAGGAAGTGGGCGGCACCGCTCACTTAGTGCAACCAGGAAGTGATAGACGCCGGGAGACAGCGTGGAAAGCGGCGCGGACACGGCGTGAAGCGGTCGGCTAAACGGTACCAGCCTCTCTAGCGGTACTCGCAGCCCAGGACCCAGCTAACCTCCTCATGGAGCAAGAGGAAGGGAAGGCCACTGCGACTGCAGGCAAATCCAGGTCGGGGTCTGGTGAGTACAAGACCCCCTTGGAAAGAAAGAAGGAAAGGGAGTGAGTTCCTGGCCCTTAGGGATATAAAATCCTGGGACCAGCCAGTACAGGAACTGGACGTTACTACTCGCTTACCCTTTCCCCTCCCCAGTACAAACCTGCAGTCCTAAGGAAAGACAAAGCAATGTTATGCATGTATACTATATCTCTTGTCTTTCAGAAACCCCCAGCGGAACCCAGGAGGCCTCAGTACAACCTCCTGCCGCAACAGGCAGTAGTTCCTCTAAAAGATGTGGGAACTGCAGGGATAAACTCCCTAAATCCCACCAGAAAGCCCTTTGCTATAAATGTATAAATAATTTAGCAGGGAAGGAGGCTTCTGCAATGATGAAAAAGTTCCTTGCATCTATGCAGACGGAAATGCTGGCAACAGTTAAAGCTTTCCGTGAAGCCACTGGACAGTCAGCATCCCAAGGTCCTGACAGAGAGGAGCTTACCCCTAGAGAAGGCACATCTTCCCAATAAAGCCTCTTTACAGGGGGACCCAGTGCCCTCCTCCCACCCTCACAACCACCTCCTCTAGAACAGATAGAGGAAGCAGAGGAAGAAGGGGGGGGAGATAGAAAGCCTAGCAGGATCTGGTCACCGCTCAGACTGGGAGTTGGACATAGAATCCTTAAGCCAGTATCAGGAGGAGATTAGACTAAGGAGACACCTCTTCGCTGTAGAAGATCTGGATGGACTCTTACAGGCAATATATGCCACAGAGGAGATTCCAGAAACCCCTAAAGTCACCTCAGCACAGAACAGGGTCTATAGGGGGCTAGGGAAATCTGAATCTAGGGTGTTCCCACTCCATCAATCCCTTAAAGACTTAGTCTTACAGGAATGGAAGGAGCCTGAGAGCAGGATTGTCAGACAAAAGACCTGGAAAAGGAGATTTCCTTTTGGCCAGACTGACGAATAGGTATTTTTTAAGCTCCCTAAGTTGGATGCGTCTTTGTCTCAAGTCACTAAATTGTCTGACCTCTCCTTCGAGGACACAGGCAGTATTAAAGATCTAATGGACCGCAGAGCAGAATCCCTTCTTAGGAAAGCCTGGGAGGCTAACACATCAGCCATGGGTCCAGCCTTAGTGGCAGCCTGCGTAGCCAGGAATACAGTGGAGAAGCTTACCAAGCACATATCCCAGGGAACCGATTCAGAGGATGTTATTGATTCCTTGACATTCATAGGCAAAGCAGTTGCTTATCTCGCAGATGCTGCCATTGAGTCCACAAGAGCTTCAGCTAAAACGGCAGCTTTAATCAATTCAGCTAGGAGAGCTGTCTGGATTAAGGCTTGGGAAGGAGATATAACATCGAAGGGTAAACTATGTGGCCTTCCCTTTCAAGGTTCACTGTTGTTTGGACAGGGCCTAGACGATGTGCTGTCAAGGTCATCCGAAAAGGGTAAAAAGTTTCCAGTAAAACCCAAAGAGAAAAATTCAAAAGATTTTTTCGAGGCCCCCCCGGGGGAACAACAGCATAGAACCAAAAAGCAACCCAACAAACGCTGAGGTTTTGGCAGGGGAAAGCAAAAGAATAATCTTCTGTTTACCTCCCCCAAAGTTGGTACCAAAGAGTCTAAGTGACGCCAAGATCAGAGTGGGGGGGTCGACTGTCCCATTTTGTTCCTCCATTGGGAAAAGATTTCGGACAGCACCTACATTTGTCAGATCCTGCAAGAAGGTTATCGGTTGGAATTTCTGACAAAGCCCCCCTCTATGGTCACTCTGACACATCCCCCCAGGGATGCCCTAAAGAGATCTGCCCTCCTGGAAGGTATCCAGGAATTGGTACAACAGCAGGTGGTGGTACCAGTACCAAAAGAACAACAATACCAAGGATTCTATTCCCACGTATTTGTTGTTCGCAAACCATCAGGGAAGTACCGGCTAATAGTAAACTTAAGAAACCTGAACAGGTATCTGGAATACAAAAAGTTTACTATGCACATTATCTACTCGGTACGCAAAAACCTCATGAAAGAAGCCTTCATGACGACCTTGGACCTCAAGGATGCCTACCTGCACGTGCCAATTCACGTGGAACATCAGGCATACTTGAGGTTCGCGGTAGCAGTCAAAGGAGAGATTTTTCACTGGCAATTCAGAGCCCTCCCATTCGGGCTAACGGCCAGTCCAAGGATTTTTACAAAAATCCTAGCAGAGGTAGTAGCCTTTCTACATCTCCAGGGTATATCTCTAATAGCTTACCTGGACGGTCTACTGATCCCCGGACAAACTGCCCCCCAGGTCAGGTTAGATATTAACAAACCAATTTCAGTCCTGGAAAGCCTGGGTTGGAAAATCCATACAGAAAAATCCTCCCTCGGACCAGAACAGGTCAAGACCTTTTTGGGCTATATAGTGGACACCAGGCTGCAGAAGCTCTTCTTACCAGAAGACAAAGTGACAAAATTAACTTTGTCAGTAGGGGATATGATAAAGACCCCGTTGCATTCCAGAAGGGAAGTATTAAGAACCCTAGGCCTGATGTCAGCAAGTATACCAGCAATAGTCTGTGCACAACTCCACTCAAGGACGCTCCATTTCTTTTTCCTGTCCTCATGGGACAAAAAGGAGTTCTTGGATCAGGAGCTAATACTGCTAATCCCTCAGGTCCTGTCCTCCCTGGAGTGGTGGACAATTCCCAATAACCTGAAAGGAGGCAAACCTTGGGCCCAGTGGAATCCGGTAAAGGTCACCACCGATGCCAGTTCCTGGGGGTGGGGAGCCCACCTAGGAAAGGAAGTAGCCCAGGGGCAATGGAACAACTCGCTAAGTCTGATGTCATCCAACTACAGGGAGCTTAAAGCATTAGGGGAAGCCCTAAAAGCCTTTCAGGAAAACATCACGGGCAAGGAGGTTCAAGTAAGCTCCGACAACGCCACGGTGGTAGCCTACCTGAGTCACCAGGGGGGCACCAGGTCCAGACCCCTGTTGGAACTATCCAAAGAGATTCTGGATTGGGCAGAGGAAAAGGTTCTCTCCATTTCTGCCATCCACATAAAGGGGATAAGCAATAAGCGAGGTAGACTTCCTCAGCCGTCAGGCGATAAGGCAAGGGGATTGGGAACTAAATCCCGAGGTATTTCAAAACCTGGTACAGTGTTTTGGAAATCCGGAAATAGACCTATTTGCCAACCGGCAAAACAGGAAAGTAAAGAGATATTTCTCAATTTCCCAAGAGAAGTAATCAGAAGGTCTAGATGCACTGACTCAGACCTGGAATTACAGGCTGGCATACGCCTTCCCGCCCTTGGCCTTGATTCCGCGGGTCCTTCAGAAGCTCAGCAGATCTCCAGGTCAGATCCTCCTGATAGCACCCTGGTGGCCAAGGAGAGCTTGGTTTGCAAGCCTGAGATCCATGGCAGTAGCGGAACCATTGAAGCTCCTGTACAGGACAGATCTTCTCAGACAGGGGCCAGTACTACACCTGAAACCAGATTTTTTCCAGTTGACGGCCTGGTTACTGAGCGCCAGATCTTGAAACGCAAAGGCTGCTCAGAGAAAGTAATAAGTACCCTCCTGAGTAGAAAACTAGTGACTAAAACGATTTACTCAAAAGTTTGGAAGACTTTCTGCTCCTGGGGTAAAGAAAGACAGATGACCTCCACTTCTGTTCTGGTTACCCTTCGGGTTCAAATAGCAGCCCTCTCAGTCTATCTTGAGAAAAGACTGGCAAAAGAGGACCTCATTAAGCGTTTTCTGTTAGCAAGGGAAAGAGTTTCCCCGGTCCTTAAAGGTAGTTTTCCACCTTGGGACTTGACTACGGTGTTAGAGGCGTTATCTAAAAAAAAAAAGAAAGAAAAAAGGAGGGCGCACCGACCTAGTGTATTATCACTTAGACGTTTTATTTAAAATATAAAAAAGCAGTAATCTTACTCACAAACGGAGCTTAAATAAAAGCTTATCAGACAAATCAGCTGGAAATTCTTTGGCACTTGCCGACTGGACTCGATGACAGAGAGGGTCGGACAGTACTTCAGACAACTGGATAGCTGACGCGTTTCTGGGGCGCACCCCTTTCCTCAGAGCCTAGATGGTCCATGATAGCTCTCCCCCACAGAACCCTCCGTTATATGTGTGTGCACATGTGCAGAGGCCTCAGCTCAGGTGACCACCAATTAGCAAACCCCGCCTCCCACTCCTAACTGACCCCACCCATGTGGGTGGGCCTTCCACTAGCCCCCCTCCCACACAAATAGAAGGCACCCTAGTGGCTGTTCAAAAATAACTAGGGCGGGGGGGGTTTTGAGGAGAATGGGAGAAAAGAGTGGGTACCATATCACTACCCTCTAGAAATGCTGGCTATTAATGGACCATTAAGTCCTCTAGTGATGCAGACCACCAGTGCAGCAATGTATGTCCTCCATAGGCATGGCCTATTAAGATGTAGTCACCCCATATACGGGGGGTGTGTGTAAGGAGGGGTATTGGCATAGGCAGATATCAGCATACATAGTAAAGGGCGGTGGGAACCGAAGGGTCTTACCCCAAAGCAGAAGCAAAGGCAGTTCGTCCTGACGCGGCATGAGCGGTAGCTGTATTTATCACAGCAAACGTCCCTGCAAATCCGTTGGGACGCACACTGTCTAGCAACCAGGAAGTGCGGGTGCCTCCTGCGTTCCAACCCGCACTTCCGGTTGTGCCGAGACGTCAGTTCCGCTTACCCTATGCCCAACACACCTCTAACCAAGGTACCAGGAAGTGCGGGTATGTTTGCATTCCACCCGCCGCTTCCGGTCCGTCTAGGAGCCTCCCACCGCTACTCTTTGAGCCTATAGCCAAACCAGTGGTGCGACAAACTAAACGGCGTCACTCCCTCTAGTGGCCAAGAACGAAAATGGCACGAACCTCTATACTGGAGCTAAATGCAAAAAAAAAAAAAAAAAAAAGGGGGGGGGGGCACACACCAGAGCTGGCTGATTGATTCTCAGAACATGGCCACACACACAAGAACGAAAGCTGTAGGTGCACACAGTGGGTGGAACCCCCTAAGGGGGTATGGAACAAATGATTACAAAACTATTACATCTATAATAGCCCAAATATTGCAAAATAATAATGATAAAAAGCCTCCAGTGGACTAAAAAGCATACACGATAGGGCAATACTACACTAAAGGTCCATACACATAAATTCATAAAATTCATAAATAAATAGATATATATAAAAATTAAATACATACATAATTTCATATAGAAGAGTAAAGAATTAAAATTATTAGTAGTAATATTCGAAGTAGTATTCGAAGGACCAGCAGCATTACTCCTAAGGAAAAAATGTATACACACACACATTATGCATGTATACTCACACAAACAAGAAAAGTAAATAGTATGCTATATACGTGTAAATACATAATTAGTAATATCCACCAACCCACTGTGTGACAGACCCACGGGATGTTTTCCTGCTTGGACTCACGTCCAAACCAGCAGAGACATGTGCCCTAGATAATCTACCAGAGGCACACATCTCAATGGCCTTACTAATTTGTAAATTTAAAATGACCAATCAATAGATTGAGGCCCGAAAACTCGTGAGTCTGTAAAGAGCCCACTTCTCACCATATCCAGAACATAGAACAGTCAAGTATATTATATTGTTAAAAAAGCAACCCCCCATTTTAACTCACAAAAGGTACCCAAAAAAAGAGATCTCCCTGACAGTCACCTATGTGAGGCCCTATAAACCTAAAGAACCACGCTCATCTACAAACCTAGTCGCATGGAGATGGCCAAATGGCAGTGCCATAAGCTGCCCTACCAGACACCACCCATAGCGACATATGGGGGATGTTTTAGCCATGACGCAAAGGGACAAGTCCATTTGCTCATGCCAAATGTGATGACAGTAGACCAACAGCAAGGGACAGGGGCCAAAACCCCATCCCTAAACTGTCCACACTGGTCTGACTGTGATCACACTATATTATGCAGCTCTATTTCCTCGTTGAGGCCCTGCGGGGCCATAGTTTTCAGGGTAAAAATCCAGAAGGCTTCTCTTTTGCACAGAATCTGATATTTCTTGCCATTATCCAGACCACTTGATATGGCTTCTATGCCAAAGACCTTGAGACCATCTGTATTGCTATCGTGGAATTCCTTGAAGTGTCTAGGCACTGAACATTTGTCTTTCTCTGTCAAGATGTTACTCCTATGTTCATTCATCCTAGTCCTCATTGGTCGAGATGTACGACCAATATACAAGAGACCACACGGGCAGAGTAAACCATAGATGACGTAAGGGGTGCCACAATTAATAAATTGCTTAATCTTGTGGCTCTTCCCATCTGCACCGGTCACATCTTTTTTCCTGTGACACATATGCACACAGTTCCCGCAATTGCCCCCTCCGCATCTATAGCTACCTTTTTGGTCGAAGATAGTCGTCCAAAGGCTATTTAGCCCTTTATTCTTATTTCTCTTCACCCTACTCGGGGCAATGATACTCCTCAAGTCTTTTGGTCTCCTAAATACTAAGTTTGGATGGGGTGGGAGGCATGTCTTCAAAAAAGGGTCTGATTCCAAAATCTTCCAATTTTTCTTGAAGATTTTGTGTATAGTAGGTACTTTATTATTATACCTGGTGCAGAACCTCACCTGTGGTGGTTCATCCTCTGCGTGCTTCGTACTTTTGACACTTTCTGCACTACCCTCTCTGTACAACTGCAGGTATTTCTGAAAAGCCTCCTCTATGTGCGCTTCTTCGTACCCCTTCTCCTTAAACTTATCTCTTAGGATAAGGCTCTGCTCTTCATAGTCTTTCTTCAGGGTGCAAGTCCGCCTGAGTCTGCAGAACTGACCAAAGGGGACATTCTTGATCCACCTTGGGTGATGATGACTGCGGGCATGCAAGTAGGAATTGCCCGCACTAGGTTTGAAGTGGGTTTTTGAATAAATTCTACCACTGTCATCTGACCTCAGTTCTAGATCTAAAAATATCAGAGATTTTTCGTCTACTACATGCGTGAAAGAGATCCCGAAAGGGTTTCCCGCACAATGCGACAGGAACCCATCTAGTTCTTCATCGGTACCATTCCAGATGATGAGAACATCATCAATGTACCGTGAGTACAGGACTAGGTTCCTCCCAAAGGGGTTATTGGCCCAAATGTATTTAAGTTCCCAATACCCCATAAACAAATTAGCATAGCTGGGAGCGAACCTAGCCCCCATCGCTGTGCCCCTCACCTGCCTATAGAAACAGTCCAAAAATGAAAAATAATTATGAGTCAGAGTAAACTCTATGCAGTCATAAATGAACTGTGCCTGCTGTGGGCTAAACAAATGTGCTTCTGCCAGATAATACTCAATGGCTCGGAGACCAAACTCATGCTGAATAGACGTGTATAGGGACGCTACATCAAGCGAAAGCCATCTATATCCCTTTTCCCATTTATATGCAGTTAGTATTTCCAATGCATGGCCTGAATCTTTGATATATGATGGCAAACTTGTCACTAGGCCTTGCAGGAAGTAGTCAATATAGCTCCCAAGGTTGCTGGTCAGGCTATCGATTCCTGCAATAATGGGTCTACCTGGCGGTCTTCTCATATCTTTATGTATCTTCGGGATATGGTAGAAGTGAGGGACCACCGGATGTTTTGAGTATAGGAATTGGTATTCACTTTTACTCAGGACCTTACTTAGTAGTGCCCTGTCCAACAATTTTTTGAAAGCATCATTGTAGCTCACAGTTGGATCCCATAGGAGCCTCTCGTAGGTATTTACATCCCCAATTAGCCTAAGAGCTTCCTCAAGATACTGGTCTTTGTCCTGTATGACCAGCCCTCCTCCTTTGTCTGCTTTCCTTATAATGATTTCTGAATTCTTCTTCAGACTACTTAGAGGAGCTTCAATCTCAATCTCATAGCCTTTATTAGATTTCTGGCTTTTATTCCCACACATTTTCCTAAATTCGCCCATCACGACCTCATAGAAGGTCGGTATAAAATTGCCTTTATTCCAATGTGGATGGAAGCTTGACTTTGGTCTAAAGTTAGTTTTTACTATTGCTTCTTCATAAGCCAGGGCAGGGGTCTCTTCTAGAGGTTCTGGCCCACCTTCTACATACAACTCTTCCAAAATCTCCAACATATCCTTATCTAAAGACCTCTCCCCTAGAGTTGAAGTAGTTGTCTCTAGATTTCCACTGTCTGTCCCATTAATTTCTTTAAGCCTAAAGTGGCGCTTCACCGTAAGGTTGCGCACAAATTTATTCAAATCGATGAACAATTCGAAAAGGTTAGGGGGGCTTTCTGGGGCATAGTTGAGGCCCTTTCTCAGCAATTCAAGTTCTTTTTCTGTGAATATACATTTTGAGAGGTTGAAAATTTTTATAGTTGAATGGCTCTCTATTTCCTCTGTTCTCTTCTTGTGTTTCCTCCCTCCCCTTTGCCCTCTTCTCGTTGATTTCTTAATCTCCTGGTGTTTAGGGGGGAGGGAGGTCTGGGTGCTTCTATTTTCTGCGCTGCAGGTTTCGTCCTTCCCGCAGCTCCTTCCCCAAAAAAAGAGTTGTCAATCTTTGATTTCTCCATTCTGATGCCATTAGTATTCACAGAATCTGTTGGTAATTCTTGCAATGGAGCCTCCCTCCGTGTTACCTGGATCTCATCAGTGGCACTATCCTGACTTTGGGGGTCATCTATTCTTTGTTCCTCTTTATCACGCAAAACATTTCCACTCCTCTCCACTGGTGCACCAGCCTGCACCAGGGGAGGAGGGAAATCATCATGTACATTGGATCTAAAAAGTTCATTGTGTGGCTGATCACTAATGCTCCTAATTCTATTTTTGTTCTTATATTTAGGTTTATTTCTATGCCAGGGTTTCTTTCTGTTCCCATGGTTCTTACTGCTTTTTTGGGGGTAACTATTAGTCATACAGCGACTCCTACTCCCCTTATCCACCTGTTGGTAGTGCTGACTAGTATAGCCTACATCACCCCCCATTTTCTCTTCTTCTCTTTCCTTGTCTGGGAGTGTAGGATTTTTGTCTTTCCTCCAATTGAACTCACATCCATTAGTATAATCCTGCCTATCTCTTTCAAATTTTCCCGACTTCCGAACTATCAGGTCTGTTTCAAACTCCATAGTTTGTTCGTTTATTCTATTATCCCATACAGAAAAGACTTCTAGGTCTATATAGGCAGATAATTCCTCCTGTATGTTGGTGATATCTAACTTAATGTTCACCAAATTCCTTTCCCTTTGTTTAATGATCATTTCTAGCCAAGTTCTATTAAATACCCGCATTTCTCTAACCCACTCTTGTGTGTGTGGCCATGTTCTGAGAATCAATCAGCCAGCTCTGGTGTGTGCCCCCCCCCCTTTTTTTTTTTGCATTTAGCTCCAGTATAGAGGTTCGTGCCATTTTCGTTCTTGGCCACTAGAGGGAGTGACGCCGTTTAGTTTGTCGCACCACTGGTTTGGCTATAGGCTCAAAGAGTAGCGGTGGGAGGCTCCTAGACGGACCGGAAGCGGCGGGTGGAATGCAAACATACCCGCACTTCCTGGTACCTTGGTTAGAGGTGTGTTGGGCATAGGGTAAGCGGAACTGACGTCTCGGCACAACCGGAAGTGCGGGTTGGAACGCAGGAGGCACCCGCACTTCCTGGTTGCTAGACAGTGTGCGTCCCAACGGATTTGCAGGGACGTTTGCTGTGATAAATACAGCTACCGCTCATGCCGCGTCAGGACGAACTGCCTTTGCTTCTGCTTTGGGGTAAGACCCTTCGGTTCCCACCGCCCTTTACTATGTATGCTGATATCTGCCTATGCCAATACCCCTCCTTACACACACCCCCCGTATATGGGGTGACTACATCTTAATAGGCCATGCCTATGGAGGACATACATTGCTGCACTGGTGGTCTGCATCACTAGAGGACTTAATGGTCCATTAATAGCCAGCATTTCTAGAGGGTAGTGATATGGTACCCACTCTTTTCTCCCATTCTCCTCAAAACCCCCCCCCGCCCTAGTTATTTTTGAACAGCCACTAGGGTGCCTTCTATTTGTGTGGGAGGGGGGCTAGTGGAAGGCCCACCCACATGGGTGGGGTCAGTTAGGAGTGGGAGGCGGGGTTTGCTAATTGGTGGTCACCTGAGCTGAGGCCTCTGCACATGTGCACACACATATAACGGAGGGTTCTGTGGGGGAGAGCTATCATGGACCATCTAGGCTCTGAGGAAAGGGGTGCGCCCCAGAAACGCGTCAGCTATCCAGTTGTCTGAAGTACTGTCCGACCCTCTCTGTCATCGAGTCCAGTCGGCAAGTGCCAAAGAATTTCCAGCTGATTTGTCCGATAAGCTTTTATTTAAGCTCCGTTTGTGAGTAAGATTACTGCTTTTTTATATTTTAAATAAAACGTCTAAGTGATAATACACTAGGTCGGTGCGCCCTCCTTTTTTCTTTTTTTTCTTTCTTTTTTTCTTTCTTTTTTCTAGCCACATGAACACCCATTGTTCTGAGGAGGGCTGCAAGACTTTAGACTTTGCCTTTCGACGGAACCACACTACCCGTGTTTTGACGATACACCGAGAGCGCAGGAGATTTTTGTCTTAGAGGCGTTATCTAAACACCCGTTTGAACCAATAGAAGAGGTACCTTTTAAGTTTTTAACTTTAAAAATAGCATTTTTGTTAGCTATTACTACAGCCAGGAGGGTAGGGGATTTGCAGGGACTGTCCATGAAGGAACCATTCCTACTGGTACAGCCAGACAGAGTCGCTCTCAGAGTAGATCCCTTGTATCTACCAAAAGTGGCATCCTTATTTCATAGGACGCAAGACATAATATTGCCGTCCTTTTGTGATCAACCAAAAAATTTGAAAATACATTTCATTGTCTTGATGTAAGAAGGTGTCTCCTTGCATATCTAGAGAGAACAAAAAGTTTTAGGAGATCTAATCATCTACTCATTTTGTACACTGGACCCGGAAGGGACGTCAGGCCTCTAAAGCCTCAGTTTCCAGATGAATCAGAGAAGCTATCTCTAGAGCTTATGAATGTTCTGGGAAGCAAGCACCAGCTAAAGTCAAAGTTTATTTTTTTTTTAACATTTCACGTTTATTGAAGCACAGCATAAAGTTGACAAGTGTGAGCCATCATATGCAGGTGCAACTGCAGATGTAAGTAATATAGGAACTCATACAAAGTATCACATAACAGGTATTTTAGCAGACTAGAACGTTTAAATCGGGCCATCAGCTTCCAACCACAAAAAAAAAAAAAAAAAAAAATGCGGTCTATTCCGCTGGAAGTTTTTTTCTGCCCTGTGGTAGTACACATTGATTACATCAATTCTTTACTGTCATCCCCCTAGGGGTGACCCGTAACGTGAAATTACTAAATACATAGCGGCGACTTGCAACTGTAAACAAAACTGTGGAGAATAATTAGAATATAGATAATGACAAAGAAAAAGAACAGTCTAGATACCTGGAAAATTAGAGTTGAGTTCTAAAGAAAAGAGAAAAGAGAAGAGAAAGCAGTAATAGAAGGTGCCCAATCCGTGGCTGCTCGCGCCCTAGCCTCCCATTATATCGAGGGATGATCTCTAAGGTACTATGTCTGTGTAGGCAGCTGAGTACTTAAAAAGTATCCAAGGTTGCCATGTTTTGTGGAATTTGTCCACTATGTCATTCGTTTGAGTCAGGGTCTCTTCCATTTTATGCATTTCTGAGACCCTGTTCAGCCAATCCGCAACGGACGGAACCCTCTGGGACCTCCAGTGTAGCGAGATAAGGGACTTGGCCGCATTCAGTAGATGCCTCGTCAAGGATCCCTTATAGGTCCCCATCGAGACATCAGTGATGTGGAGCAGACAGGCAGCAGCATTCAGGGTGATTCTGGTGTCAGTGATGTGCTTAATCAGAGAGACCACTTTGTCCCAAAAATCCAGTAATTAGTTGGCACTGCCACCAAATGTGGAATAGAGGGCCCCCATCTCCCTGGCATCGCCAGCAAGTGTCAGGTATCGAGGGGTTCCATCCGTGTATCTTGGCTGGGGTATTGTACCAATGTGTCATGAGTTTGTAGGCCGTTTCCTGTGTTTTAGTGCTTATAGAGCATTTATGTGCCAGGGTACAAGCCTGTTTCCATTGTTTAGTAGTGATCTCCATCTGTAGCTCCTCCGACCACCTCACTCTGAGTCCATCCGATTCCCGACCCCCGGAGTCCTGCAGCCACCCATAAGCCATGGAGGTGGTTTTAAGACAACGCGTGCCCTTCAGACAAATAGATTCCAGAGCCGTGAGGGGTCTGTGAAGGGTGTTCCTTATCAGTCTGTCTCCCCAGGTAACTGCGTATTTGGAAGTAGGTCCAAAAGGGTAAGTGTAAATCGTTAATTTGGTTCCTGAGAGTAGACCAGTCCATTACCCTCCCGTCAGAGAAACAGTCTCTCACCAGAAGCGGGCCCGGGTGGTTCCCAGATTGAAGGTTACGATTACGCATACCGGGTGTAAAGTCCGGGTTGTCCCTCAGTGGCGTCAGAGGGCCTGGTTGGGAAGAGATATTTGTGGACCTTGAGAGTTTGTGGAAGATTTCTAGCGTACACCCAGTTATGTGTTGCCGTCTAAGACTGGATAGGTGACTCCCCCAAGGAATCCAGGGGGCAAACCTCAGGGGGATTGGGCTCATAGCTTCCTCTAGAAAGACCCAGTCTTTCGCTGTGCCATGGCAGTGCCAGTCCACTATTCTGGTCAGGTGGGTAGCTTGATAATAGGCTTTAAAGTCTGGTATCCCCATACCTCCTAGTTCCTTGGGCTTCATCAAGAGGGAATATGTCAAAGTTTATTGAACCAGATCACTAGCAGCTTCCTGGGCTGAAAAAGCAGGGGCCTCCTGGGAACAAATCCACAGCGTGGCCACTTGGTCCAGTCAACATACTTTCTTTCTCGTACATCACGGGACACAGAGCGACATAGTCATTACTAATGGGTTATATAGATACCGTCAGGTGCTGGCACTGGCAACTTCCAAAACCGGAAGTACCCTCCCCTATATAAGCCCCTCCCATCCGGGAGCACCTCAGTTTTTTGCCAGTGTCTAAGGTGTTGGCCAAGAAGAAACATGTGTTTTTCACTGAGCTTGCGTACAGGTTCTTTTGGGCCTCAGTAAGCTATTCCGGATCCGACCAAAAAAGCTTCATAGCTAAACGGTCGGTACCCGGGCCTTGCAGAGAAGAGCAAGGTTTTGCCTGTAATGCTTCTCTTAGGAGAGCTGGACCCTGGGATCCAGAGCTCTGGTCATACCCACGACCAAGATGTTTTCTGTGCAGGGTGCTATACAGGTCCAGGGGAGTGGAATCCTTGGGAACCCGGTCCCTGAAGGTTTGATTACAATGCCTGCCGTGATAGGTGAAGTTTGGGCTTTTGTGGACCAAACAAAGTCCTGCGGCGGGGAACAGGTAAGTGGGGGCCCCCAGGAACTTGGTTCTATTGGGGGACCCCCAAGCCTAATTTGTCTTTCTGTCTGTTACCTAATGGTATTCCCGCAAAATTCTGTGCATGCCTGTAACTACTAAAAAAATGTAATAATTTTTAATGGTGGTCAAGAAAAAAAAAAAAAAAAAAAATTTGTATATATATATATTTAATATATTAGACTGCGGTACCTGTGTTTGTCCACTAGAGGCCGCTGTGGAATGTTTTCTTGTCATGTGGACTAGTTTCTTCTCAGCAGAGCAAAGTCCAGGCAGATGGTGAGTTCTCTTATGGGAAACTGCTTCCTCTGCCATGTTGCAGTGCTCGTCCATCCCCCGGCCTGCGGCAAAGAGGGGCCCTGGCTCCTGTCCCTAGTTTCCATTTTTTGAAATTAGCGCCGAAGGCGCACGTGGCCGCGCGCGTGCACGTGCACGCGCCTCTATGTATAGAGGTGAGCCGGAAAAGGGGGCGGAGCCTGGGGGATGACGCTCTGTGCGCGCCGCAGCGCTTCTGCGCATGTGCGGGCGTCCCAGCAGGTTAAAAACCACAATATTGTGGTGAGCTGGCTATGAAGTACAGAGACAGAGCTGGCAACATTTAAAGGCATACAGCAAGCGGTTGATACAGGCATCCCCTAGAAAGGCACATTAGTAGACACCAACTGTTTCTTATAGCAGCATTTATGCTAGACTATTGTCAGTAACTGGTGTATTTCGGCTGGAATACCTCAGCTTTGTGGCTTAGGAATATGCCGTCTAAAAACTCCGGGACTAGAAATTCCAGGAGGAATAGGGGGTCTCCATCGGGCTCTGAGGATCTTGGGCATGCTTTGGCTGCACCAGTCTCCCCTGAAGAATCAGAGGTTAGTGACCGTAGGGCACCCTCAGGAGTACCTGGTACTGTGGCTGTCCTCAGTTCACCTGCTCCTGTGTATGTAACAGAGGAGGTTTTTTCCTCAGCTCTGGGAGGGCTGGAAGAGAGATTGTCAGCATTGATCGCTGCTTCCCTGTCACAGGAGAAAAGCGCTCGATCTCCGTCTCCCCCCTCAGAGTGCCTGTTAACAGAGCAACAGTCCCATACAGAGGTCGACCTACCTGAGGGGGATCAGGATGAGGTCGATTCGGTTGTAGAGGAATCAACAGTGGAAGAGCCGTTCTCAGCATCACATGCTGAAAGGTTATGGGTTCAGTCCCTGACTAATATGGTCCGATCAGCATTTAAAATGCCACTTGCGGAGCCATCCTCCACTTCTGTCTCCTCGTTGGGGTCGCTAAAAGCTCCCCAGACTGTTCCTTTCCGATCCATCCTTTACTGGAAGGGCTCATTTACCAGGATTGGGAGCATCCTGACAAAATATTTACTCCCCCCAAGAGATTTCCGGTGGTCTATCCCATGGAGGATAAGTTCATCAGAAAATGGAGGGTCCCTACAGTGGACGCAGCCATCTCTTGTGTGAATAAATCACTGACATGTCCGGTGGAAAATGTCCAAATGTTCAAAGACCCAATAGATAAAAAATTGGAGTCCTTATTAAAATCTGCTTTTTCTACAGCAGGATTGGTGACACAACCAGCAGTGGCAGCTATTGGGGTCTGCCAAGCAGTGAAGGATCAGTTGAAACAGGTCTTAAGGGACGTGCCAGATCAGCAGGCTCTTGCCCTAGCTGATCTACCTAGAGCCTTATGCTTTGCGGTGGACGCTATAAAGGATTCAATCCATCAGGCCTCCCGCCTTACGCTGTCTGTAGTACATATGCGCAGGCTTCTATGGCTCAAAAACTGGTCTGCTGAAGCTCCCTGCAAAAAATTGCTGGTCAGCTTCCCATTTCATGGGGAGCGCTTATTCGGGGAAGACCTGGACAAGTATATCCAGAGAATTTCCAGCGGTAAAAGTACACTTTTGCCGGTTAAAAATAGAGTTAGAGGTCCCTCTTTTAAGAGGCCGGCTTCTCAAGTCCCTAGGACATCGGCTGTGAAACAGTTCCGACGGCCTCCTCGGTCAAATCCCGGAGGTAGAAATCAGGGACAGTTGCAGGGTAACAAGAAGCCCTGGAGCAGGAGAGGTACAAAACCTCCCCCAAAAGTCAAATGCATGAAGGGTTGCCCCCACCCAATCGGGTGGGGGGGAAGACTTCAGTTGTTCACAGAGACCTGGCGGGACACGATCCGAGACAGATGGGTGCTCTCCGCAGTAAATCTGGGATACAAATTGGAGTTAAAAAACTACCCTTCTTCCCGCTTTATAAGGTCAAACGTGCCAAGGGATCCCCAGAAGAGAGGATCCCTCCTGTTGGCACTAGAACAATTATTGCTCCAAGCAGTAATTATAGAGGTTCCCCTGGAAGAGTGGGGGTTCGGGTTTTACTCAAACCTCTTTACAGTTCCGAAGCAAACGGGGACGTGAGGCCCATACTAAATCTAAAAGGGCTAAACAAATTCCTACATATCAGGACTTTCCGGATGGAGTCGATCCGATCGGTAGCCACTGCCCTACAAGGGGAGGAATGGTTAGCCTCGATCGACATCAAGGATGCTTATTTGCACATTCCCATCTTTCCAGCCCACCAAAAATTTCTACGCTTTGCGGTAGAAGGCCGCCATTTTCAGTTCAGAGCCTTACCCTTCGGTCTGGCCACAGCACCAAGAGTGTTCACAAAAATTCTGGCCCCATTATTGGCCAATCTAAGAACACGAGGTGTAACGATAATGGCATATCTAGACGACTTGTTGCTGATAGACCACTCAGTGGAAAAACTAGAAGTGGTTGTTCACGAGACAATCAAGTATCTGGAATATCACGGTTGGATTATCAACCAAGACAAGTCAGCCCTAAAACCAGTCAAAAGTCTGGAATACTTGGGGCTAAGGCTGGATTCAGACCAGAGAAAAATTTTCTTGCCTCAAGAAAAGGGGTCGTCTCTGAGAGATTTGATCCACATAGTGGGTTCAAAAAGACAGCCATCCATACGCCTGTGCATGAGGCTGCTGGGAAAAATGGAGGCATCATTCGAAGCAGTACCCTACGGTCAATTCCATTCAAGGAAGTTGCAAAGGGCCATACTGTCAGCCTGGAACAAAAAAGTTCAGGCTCTGGACTTACCAATGTCCTTGTCCCCTTCCGTTCGCAGGAGCCTCCGCTGGTGGTTGGTTCCCCAGAATCTGGAAAGAGGGAAATCCTTCAGTCCGATTTCCTGGAAGGTGGTCACTACAGATGCCAGCCTTGTAGGCTGGGGAGCAGTACTGGAGCAATGGTCTCTCCAGGGCAGATGGTCGGATGCGGAAAAGGCCCTGCCCATCAATCTCTTAGAGATACGAGCAGCCCGGTATGCCCTAGTAGCATGGACATCCAAACTCCAAGGGTCCCCTGTCAGAGTTCAGTCAGACAATGCCACAGCAGTGGCATATATCAATCGTCAGGGGGGCACCAGGAGTCGTGCAGCCCAAAGGGAAGTAAATTACATCCTGAGATGGGCAGAAAGATATGTCCCAGCCATATCTGCGGTATTCATTCCAGGGGTGGAGAATTGGAAGGCGGACTTTCTAAGTCGCCAACAATTATGCCCAGGGGAATGGTCCCTTCATCCCGAGGTTTTCCGGACAATATGTCAGCGGTGGGGAACACCGGATGTAGATCTGCTAGCATCCAGATTCAACACAAAAGTGGACAGGTTTGTCTCTTGGACAAGGGATCCCCTAGCGTGCGGCTCGGATGCCCTAGTGTTCCCTTGGGATCAGTTCAAGCTGATATATGCATTCCCACCGCCACAATTGTTACCTCGATTACTCCGCAGAATCAGGGTAGAAAAGAAACCAGTGATTCTGGTGGCTCCAGCGTGGCCCCGAAGAGCATGGTACGCGGAGATTGTAAAAATGTCTGTGGGGAGTCCTTGGACCCTCCCACATCGTCCGGACCTGCTTTCGCAAGGACCGATATACCACCCTTCCTTACCAGCCCTAGGTTTGACGGCCTGGCTATTGAAGCCCACATTCTAACAAAGAGAGGGCTCTCTAATGCTGTGGTGTCTACCATGATCAATGCCAGGAAACCGGTATCCAGGCAGATCTACTATAGAATCTGGAAGGCGTACATCGCCTGGTGTGAGGCCAGGAAATGGCATCCACGTAAATACGTATTCGGTAGGATTCTGGACTTCCTACAATGGGCTGTAGATAGGAAGCTTGCCTTGAGTACTATCAAGGGTCAGATTAAATCGGCCTTGTCAATATTTTTTCAAAGGCCCTTGGCTTCGCATTCACTAGTCAAAGCCTTTATACAAGGAGTGATGCGTATTAGTCCTCCGGTTAATATTCCCATATGTCCATGGGATCTAAACTTGGTTCTGTCGGTTCTACAGAAACAACCATTTGAACCATTACAGCATATTTCCTTGGTGCTTCTCACCAGGAAATTGATTTTTCTAGTAGCCATTTGTTCGGCTAAAAGAGTGTCGGAATTAGCAGCTATGTCCTGTAAGGAGCCATATCTGGTTATCCATAAGGACAGAGTAGTGTTACGTCCTCATCCAGCCTTTCTTCCTAAGGTGGTATCGAGTTTTCATTTGAACCAAGATGTGGTTCTTCCTTCTTTTTTCCCCAAGCCTACTTCGGTAGAGGAAAAGTTATTGCATTCTTTGGATGTAGTAAGAGCAGTTAAAGCTTATCTAAAAGCCACTGCTCAGATTCGCAGAACGGATACTTTGTTTATTCTGCCGGAAGGCCCCAGAAAGGGTCAGGCAGCGTCAAAATCTACTTTAGCCAAGTGGATTCGACAGGTCATAATACAAGCCTATGGCTTGAGAAGTAGACCGCCTCCGTTCAAAGTTAGGGCGCACTCCACGAGAGCAGTTGGAACTTCATGGGCAGTGCATCACCAGGCCTCCCTGGCTCAAATCTGTAAGGCCGCAACATGGTCTTCAGTACACACGTTTACTAGGTTCTACCAGGTGGACGTTAGAAGTCAGGAGGATGTCGCCTTTGGGCGCAGTGTGTTGCAGGCCGCAAAAGATCCTCATGTCTGATAGCGCTCAGCTTATATATGGTGTATCCCCCCCCTCATTTGGCATTGCTTTAGGACATCCCATTAGTAATGACTATGTCGCTCTGTGTCCCGTGATGTACGAGAAAGAAAATAGGTTTTTTATAACAGCTTACCTGTAAAATCCTTTTCTTGGAGTACATCACGGGACACAGAGCTCCCGCCCCTCTTTGGGGACACTTATTGCTTTGCTACAAAACTGAGGTGCTCCCGGATGGGAGGGGCTTATATAGGGGAGGGTACTTCCGGTTTTGGAAGTTGCCAGTGCCAGCACCTGACGGTATCTATATAACCCATTAGTAATGACTATGTCGCTCTGTGTCCCGTGATGTACTCCAAGAAAAGGATTTTACAGGTAAGCTGTTATAAAAATCCTATTTTCCTGAAGCACTATCATGTGGAAGTGTTGTCACAGCAAGACTTGTCCTTTGGCCGGAAGGTCCTACAAGCTGTGGTCCCACCCTGAAGGTAGGCCTGTGGTTTCTTGATTATCCTCTCAGGTGTGCCGTCCTTTAAGGTGATAGGAGAAAACCTACATTAGACTTACCGGTAACAGTATTTTTACGAACCTTCCAGGACGGCAGGCCTACTTCCCGCCCTATGTGGAGGGAAAAATAAGCCAAACGCTAGGTGGTAAGTACCTATATGGAGCTATGTCCCTTGTGAACCAGTTTGGGATTACTTAATTGCATACTGGGGATCAAGGGGAAGGGTGGGGCCTTATAACAAGCTGTCAATTGATTGTGTTTCCTGTAGGGAGGAGCCCTCATCTCTCAGGTGTGCCGTCCTGGAAGGTTCGTAGAAATACCGTTACCTGTAAGTCTAACGTAGGTTTTCGCAATATGAGCACTGTTTTTTTTTTTAAAATCCTGACTCGATTTGCGAGTGTTGTCTCGCAAAACAAGCAGGATTCAAGCCACAGCGGTGTGCAGTACCGCGTTTGGCCTGAGGTGGGGGGGCGCTGGAGCCGTTCGGAGGTACTCCATTCCCGAGGTTTTCCCGAGTTTAGTCGAGCTGTCCTCGGGCCTTTCTGAGTGTTTCCGTGGCTCTCCGGCGCCCCCCACCTCTGGCCACGTGCGGTATTGCATGCCATTGAAGTCAATGCGGAACAAATTATTTTCGTTTCCATTGACTTCTATGGGGAAATTCGCTTTGATATGCGAGTGCTTTGGATTACGAGCATTCTGCTGGAACGGATTATGCTCGTAATCAAGGTTCCACTGTACTTGTAGAATGTTCCACATTTGCTTAGTTTCTTAGTGGATGCCTTGAAGAGCTCCATATAGCAACATTTTAGACTAGGGGTCTTGTCTTTAAACATGCGCAGGATCTTATGGCTGAAGTTTTGATCAGTGGGAATAACCTGCAGAAAGCATGTGGATGCTTCCTGATCCCCCACAAGGCAATCTGATATTCTCTGGATCAACTTGACCTATAAATGTTAGTATCTAGTTATATTATGCACCTTTAGGAAAGAATCCAGGCCTTTTTTAAAGCAGACTTCTGAGCTAACCAGAACCAGCTCTTGAGGGAGTCTATTCCACATTTTCACAGCTCTTACTGTGAAGAAACCTTTCCTTATTTGGAGATTAAATCTCTTTTCCTCTAGACGTAGAGTGCCTCCTTGTCCTCTGTAATAAAGTGAATAACTCCTCACCAAGTTAATTATATGGTCCACTTTACAGTACTGTATTTACAGTATACATGTTGATCATATCACCCCTTAAAGTGGTTGTAAACCCACTTATGCAACGTGCACCTACAGGTAAGCCTAGATTAAGGCTTACCTGTAGGTGCAAGAAATATCTCCTAAACCTACACGGTTTAGGAGATATTTGCTAAAAATGACATGCATCAGTGTCTACGGCGCATGCGCGCCGTAGACAACGGCACGTTCATAGGGTTAATCCCATTCACAAATCCGTCTTAGCTGGATTTGACGGCTCCTGCGCGCATGCGTGGAGTCACGTCTTCGCCGCTCTGGCCAATCACAGCGCCGGAGCGGCGCTGTGATTGGCTAGAGCGGCGATACCCGGAAGTAACTTTCCGGCTATCGCTGCAGCTGAAGAGGGAGACGAGAACGGCTTCGGGGGCCCCGATCTAAGGTAAGTGATGCACAATGAGCTAGTATGCTAGTCATACTAGCTCATTATGAGAATAAATTCAGTTCCTCTAATCCTTCTCAATAGCTGAGCTCCTCCATGCCTTTTATCAGTTTGTCCTCCTCTGCACTTTCTCCAGTTCCCAAATATTCTTTTTGTGAAATGGTGCATAAAACTGAACCGCATGTTCCAGATTGCATTAATGCATTAAGATAGAAAACTTTCTGCCTTTACAATCACCTTAACCACTTGCCTACAGGGCACTTTCACCCCCTTCCTGCCCAAGCCATTTTTCAGCTTTCAGCGCTGTCACACTTTGAATGAAAATTGCGCGGCCGTGCAACGCTGTACCCAAACAAAATTTGCTAATAGAACTTTCTTTTGGTGGTATTTGATCACCTCTGCTGTTTTTATTTTTTGCACTATAAACAAAAATAGAGCGCACTGACGCGTTTCGTGATTGGTTCACGTCTTCAGTGGCACTGAAGACGTGAACCAATCACGAAACGCGGCAGACGTGACTCATCCGTCCATACAGTCGATCATCTTCCCGGGACTCACTTCAGTAAGCCATCGTTCAAACAGGACCGCGGTTACAAGTGAGCTTGATGCATCATCAGTAGGAGACGCTTTTTTACACTTTTAATCTTGTAAGCATATTTGTATGTGGGGGGATTATCTCTTTCAATAAAGGGTTTTACACTATATCTAGTTTCCCCTTGCATGCTTACATGACCGCACTGCTGCATGCTGCCACCCACTGATCACTATCACCGCTCATCTCAAGAGGGGCTTGTCCAGAGGACGGGCTGACTACCATTCCCAAAGAGGAGATATCAGGCTATCTTTGAACGGGCGTCTGGTGAGTAGTGTTCCTAAGGGAGCTGCATTAAGCATAACGGAGAAGTGTCTGAGGATAAAACCATTTGTTCAAGAAAAAGCTGCTGAGTGTGTGTGTGTGTGTGTGTGTGTGTGTGTGTTCCATCTGTCACTCACCGTGTATAAACTGCAGTCGCTATCTTCACTGACAGTGTGTTTTTCCATAAGGAGTTGGTACAGTGTCATGCATTCATAGGGATCAGACTGGTATATAAAGGATTGGGGTTTTGGACTCTTTTAATTTGTTTCTCCTACCATCAGAGGAGTGCACCAGTTTTTTCCCTTTTGCTAGTCGTTTAATTGCATTTTTTGCAGGATATGTTTGCATATCTTTTTAGGATTTTTCAAATTTCCTACAAGCACTGTTAATGTTTGATTTATAATTATTACAATTGTTGAATTGAGCATAACTCTACATGATGTTTTTTTTATTTTTATAATAGCTGCTGTACTGCATATGAACCTTGTTTTGTGCCATTGAGCGCTAGGGTCAGAGGCACCTTAAGGAGCATTCTGATATTTTATTTATCAGTAATGGCGGTTATCTGATTTTTGATCTGATTTTTGTCAGGACTGCTATTTTGCGGCGGACAGATCGGACACTTTTGACACGATTTTGGGACCATTCACATTTATACAGCGAACAGTGCTATAAATATGCATTGATTACTGTATAAATGTGACTGGCAGGGAAGGGGTTAACACTAGGGCGCGATCAAGGGGTTAAATGTGTTACCTAGGGAGTGATTCTAACTGTAGGGGGAGGGGACTGACTGTGGGAGGTGATCAATCGGTGTCCCTATGTAGAAGGGACACACCATCGGTCTCCCGTCCCTGACGGGACGTGGATCTCTGTGCTTACACACAGAGATCCACGTCCCTGGCTGTGACGAGCAATCGCGGGTGCCTGGCGGCCATTGCGGCCACCGAGCACGCGCATTGGGTCCCCAGTGATGCGGCGAGTGCACGTGCCACACTGCGGGAATCCCAGGACGTCATATGATGGCCGCCCGGAGGGACGAAGGGTTCCTGCGGCCATCATATGAAAATACGCCGGGCGGGAAGTGGTTGGAGAGTCCCTAAAAACTAGAATGGCTTTGAAAGGACCAAGCTCGATTATTTTAGGATCCGTGGGTGTATGCCATCTGGTCCAGGTGCTTTAGCCAACTTTTTTCTGTCTAAATATTTCTGGACTGTAATAGATTGCCTCTGGCCCAATACCAGAATACTATTCTTTATTCTGCCGCTGATCCAAATCTATAATTATGTGAGGGCATGCATGCTTAAAGAATTACACTGCACTGGTCAGTGAAATCTCTTCCTCATCTCTGGCTCAACAGGAAGCTCTTTATTCAGGTACAGCTCTTTATAGACAAAGTGACATAAGCAATCGTCATCACAAATGTGTACATATGATTGGCTCATTCCATATATGATTCTTCTCTTGTGACGTCTGCTTCTTCTACGTGTCAAGCCACATGCTGTACATTCTTCAGCTCAGCGCCATATTGTTAGTCGATGGGAGGGGGGAATTGAAGGAGTGGACATCTGTTTCTCATTTATCTGTTTGTCATCTTATGTAAGGGAAAATACTACTGTCTGGTTATAAGATTTACCAAAACGCACGCACGATAATACTCTTGGTTATATTCTTAGCTAGCATACATAAACTTTCTGGTTCCCAAAATGAACATCAATAAGTTTCTTATTGTATAAATATATCTTGGTGTGTATGTCCCTATTGTTCCTTGCAAATATATCCCTCAGAAAGGTGGGGGCTATTTACCCTACAATTCCTAAGGATGGGGCTGTGAACCATGTGAGCAGCTGAAATGAGCACTAAATCTTAGAACCAATACACCAAAACATAATGAAAGAAATAATAAAAATAATAAAGAATAAAATACCAATGTTTGAGTGGATAATAGAGAGAGACATAAAATAATCATTTTATTAACTCCATCACAGTCCCCCCTTAAAATTACTATTTTATCAGTACTGTCCCTATGCTATATGACCTTACTTGGCCCTCTCAACATCAGAATATTTTTTCTTTTGCATCTCGCATAGAAGTGTCAGGTCACCTGAGCCCAGATGACAGATGCACACCATTGAGGTCAGGAGTGCACCTCTACGGTAGTAGACCCTACGGCTGACTACTGCGAATGGAACTCTGGGTGGTTAAGAAAGGCAGGTCCACCAGAGAACCAACACAGATCCCACAGGGAGCTAGAGCATAAGATTCCCCAGGGCGCGGAGTCTAAGAGCAAGCAGGTGTTCACCAGACCCTCTAGTGGTGAGGATGGCCTGGGCTGCAGCTAGCTCCAGGTCGCGGTCCCCAGAGTTACTCAGCTCACGCTCTTAGTAGGCTACAGGACGACAGTACAGAATAAGCCAAAGGTCGGGGTGACCAGCAGACAAGGATAAACATAGGACACTATTCTTTCCCTTATTTGAGAATGTTGTATGTATTTTTAACAGGTAAGGACTGCAATGGAACATACGGTCCCTCTTCCTTTATTGGATCTCTAATATCACCCAAATTCAAAAGTAGGGGTTACCTCTTCAGCTGCCTTTCCTAACAGCTTTTTTTATACATGGCAAAATACAGCAAACCACTATCGCAGCTAATATAAGCAGCATCAAAATTGCTATGCCTATTTGAGTACAAATGCGTTGCCACACACTCATCCACCCAAAATACTGATCCCAGGGATCGGTCAGTCCCAAATTTCTTTTTAACTCTTTTGAGAGATCCTCTAATATCTTAATGGCCAAGGTTACCTTACCATTTGGGCCTGTATTGTCCGGAATGTACGTACAACATGTACTTGTCCCAGGCAACATTTTACACACACACACCCCTTCTCAGCTAAAATCATGTCTAAGGCCATACGATTTTGGAAAGTCATTTGTGAAGTGGCCTCTAGTTGTTCAGCTAAACCCTGGAGTGCATCCCTGGTATAGTTGATGAACCTCTGTCGGTTATAGTAGATATAATTAATCCAATCTACATTCTTGTTTATAGTGATCATAGGAATCAGGGACTCAAAACCTGCTTTTACTTGATCTCTTGCTTTGAATTCATCTGGGACCCCCCTTGGGACTCCTATGACATCTATATATACATGGGGGTCAAAACGACCAGATGGGGCACTTCTGCGCTTCCTGCTGGATTCGGATGAGTGCTCCCCCTTTGCTACTAGGTCACCTCCCGGAAAGATGTGCAGGGGCATTATGACTTTGGCAAGTGCACATTCCCCTGTCCATCGGTCTGTTAACTTATTCCTAATCTTCATGTCCCCACAGATCCAATACACATCTCCCAAAGATTGAGTTTGATTCTGCACCAGACCCGTGGATACACTACTGTAGGAGGCACAGTATCCCATAGAGAAGTTCCCTAAGAACTTCCCTGTTCCCTGGTAGTTCCCATAACGTATAATTACCGGCATATATAGTGATACCCCTCCCCGGGCTTGGATGTCTTAGTTACTATGGGATATTCTCTTTTCCATGTTTCGCACTGGGAGTAATCAGTGAAAGTATTGGTGAACAGGCTCAGAAAGCACTCCTTGAGTGTGAGGTATGCTTAATGGCACTGTTCCCAAATGGGGTCTAGCTCCACCACAAACATAACAGTTGGACCTGTTATGTTTCCCTGCACTATACCTCATCCATTCAAGCCACAGGTTGACATCCGAGAAACCAGTCTCTGCTGCCATCGTGTCTTCAAATGTGGGATCAGCAATGGCTAACATATCTTCTAGGTGCGCATATGTACATGTGGTTTAAGGGGATCACTTGCTGTTTGAAGGGCCTCCCATTCAGATGAATTATACATGTCTTTAAGTTGGAACTGTCCACTTGGTTCCCTATTCTCCCCATCATACTGTACCCCTATAACATATGTGCCTGTATCCGTAGGACTGGGATTCCTTATGGTTAGGGTGAGTTTCATGCTATATCCCTTCTTCCCATCACTTGACCATGTGCCTGTTTTTAATAAGGTCAGTCTGCTTAGTAATGACTCTCCATATTTGTCTTTCTTGTTCAGGGCACTCTGTGGCTTATATACCCAGTCATCCCCTGTATTCCAACCCACAGATTCCCAGTGGTCACAGTCTGATCTGTCACATATATATTTCCGGAGGTAATCTGCGTCCGGAACAAGTTACACTGCCAGTTAAATGGAGGGGGAAAGATTATAGTACATAAATCAAATATGAAGGTAGCTACATGTGTGTCTGATGAATTATACCAAAATTGTGTTACACCATCTATTTGTTTAATAGCCACCTCCTGTGTGGGTACAGTTGCTATAAGAAAAAAGATATATAGTTTCATTCTGATGCAGGGGTGCACGGTCCTCAGGAACTGGAGCCTTTTTGCATATCTTGGCTCCATGGAATGCTTTCGGAGGAACTTCTTAATCATCACCCAATCACCAGGAAGTATGCTGTGAGTACCGGTATCTAGATAAGGACCTGGAATGGAAGAAAATACTTGTGCATGGATGTTAATTCTTTTGCAAGAGCGGTCACATAATCTATCGAAGTATCAGACTGCAATTGCAACTGTTGTGGGTAATAACAACCTTAACTAGGGGCTGTTCCAAACAAGATTTCAAAAGTGGATAAAGAGTGTTTCCCCCTTGGGGAATACCGTACACTGAATAAGGCTATTGGTTGGCTTTCTGGCCAGGACATATCTGTGTCCTTGGGCATTTTTAGCATTTGGGTTTTAAGTGTCTGATTCATTATTTCTACTTTCCCACTACTCTGAGTGTGATAAGGTGTGTGAAATGCTAATGTGGTACCTAGGGCCAACCATATTTCTTTTGTGACTTTGATCAGGACCTTGATCACTCTCTATCACCTCAGGTACCCCATACCTGCAAACCACCTCCAAAAGCAATTTCTTAGCCGTGGTTTTCGCTGTCTGATCTGCGACTGGATAAGCCTTGGGCCATCCTGAGAACATGTCTACCACCACCAGGGCATACTCAAATCTACCACTCTTTGGCATTTGTATGTGATCAATCTGTATCCTCTGGAAGGGGTAGAGCGGTCTAGCTGAGTGTTTCAGGGGTGGTTTATCTATCCTTCCCGGGGTTGCATGCTAGGCAAGTGTGGCAGGACTTTCAGTATTGATTAGTTAAAGTAGTTATTCCTGGAGCTACATAATGTTTGTTTATAAGTGAGTTCATCAGTCTTTGAGAGATGGGTTGCTCCATGGGCCCATTGCACCACAGCTGGGTACAAAGCTCTGGGGAGACATGGGCGGGTTCCTACAGTCCAAAGATCATCCATCTTCATCTAGGGTAGGAGCAGGTAGGTCTGCACTCTCTTCTTCCTGTTCGTCCAGAGACATGTCATGATACCCCCCTTGGACAAGAGGAAGGAGAGTAGCAGGGTTAAGTTGTTGGCATCGAAGTAGAGTCACATAGTCAGGCATGAGCAGATTGCATTGCAACCGGAGGTGGCGGGCAGAGGATAAATGCTTGGGTTGCACCTGATTCAGAATGGCAGAGATATTGAGAGGGGCTAGCAACATAAGGGGATGGGCCAGAACAATATCTGAAGTTTTTGTCCAGCAGGGCCTGGCAAGCAAAAACTGCTTGGAGACATGATGGGCCTCCTTTGGCAACTGGGTCCAGGTGGGTTGAATAGCAACCGATGGGGCAGTTACGGAGTCCATGACTTTGTGTCAACACCCCTGAGGCGTGGCCCTGTGTCTCCGATATGAACAGGCAAAAGGGCTTTCCATAATCAGGGAGACCGAGTGCAGGAGCAGTGCTGATTGCCTGTTTCAAAAGGTCAAAGTAAGTGAGCGCATCTTCGGACAGTGCAAAGGGGTCACACGGCAGGTTGTCATACAGAGGTTGCATGAGAAGGGAAGCCGCAGGTATCCAGGCTCTGCAGTAAGAGATCAGTCCCAAAAATGCATGTAGGTCCTTAGCACTACCGGGGGGCGGAATGGCCTGTATGGCTTCACAACACGCTAAATCTATGACAGGGGCACCCCAAACAAAAGAGTGTGTGGAGGATAGCTTTGTTCACTGCTATAAGGTCCTGTACTACTCTGGTCGGGCCACTATCAGCCCTATCCGTATCGGTTCTCTCAAACCCACTAAGAAAGCACTTGATAGCATGCGAAAATGCGCTTTATGTAACCCGGTATTGAAGGCATCACTGGGGCAATGACCGGTGGGCAGTAAAAGCAGCCATCTGCATTCAATACTGGGCACACGGGGTAAAGGGGTAGAGATGGCTGAGATGAGGTTGGAGAAAGGCCTGCTTGCAAGGGGAGGGACTTCCGGAGGAGATCCTCTGGCTTACAACTACATTTGGGGCAGAGCCCAGGGCGGTCAGGGTGTGGGGGTCCGGACCTCCCACATTCCACAAACACCCACTTGGGGCCACCATGATAGGGTGGAGGCAGGCTTTTTCTTGTGTGATAAACATACATCAATCCCTCTTTGTTCTGAATTTCCTGTTCCACCCACTCCTTCATTAATCCGCGCTAGTTTCAAGTTCAATACTTAAATGATACTTTTACATTTAAAACGTGTTTAATTCTTGTGAAATGTCTTTCCATTACTTCACGGAAGGTAAATACTCTTGTTAACTTTTGACACTATATTATCTTTCTCAAGACAAACCGATCTCTTTACCCTCTTAAAATGCATAAACAAAAATGTTACATTATGCACACAGTGTGATGACTCAAACAATACTTATGTTAAATTTGGAATGAATCAATGGTTCAACATATATCTCACCCTTGCTCTAGAAGTGAATCAATAGATACTGCAGTTAGTACTAATGTCACTCCAAAACAGATGTAGATTGGATTAGTCAAGCATATGGTCAACCATACTTAAATTACCTAAATGGAAAAACTAAAAGACTAGTAGTCAAGAGGTCTGCCAACCCTTATTTCTGTTCAGTCTCTGCTATGGGGCAGAATCCACCCTCCCCACCACGCAACGTTAACTTGTGAAGAGTTTTAAATGGCTACGTAGCAAAGGCTCAACCTAAAAATAAACAGCAAATCTAAAAACTCCAGACCTCATAATTAGAAGGTACACTCGGTTAAAAATCAGCCATAGGCTATCAGGGGCGTTAAAGAGTTAAACGTCTTGGAGAAAAAAACAACAGCAGTAAGTTTAAAAACCATCCCCTTATTTATTTATTTTTTTGTTGTTTTGTTTGTTCCCTCACAGAAGAAGCAGCAGCCCCCCATTTGCAAAAGTGGCAGGAGAATGATTTTAACTATGTTGGCGAGCTGACAAGCCAGGCTTAGGAATTTGTTCATTTAGAATACACTGGGTTAATCTGCCATCTTTAAGTTAGAAGCACACCAGCCCCCGCCAGTAGAGAAAAGGGGGAGGAAAATCTGACTCATTCTACACAGCTTAGCCTGGAAGGCAGCTGACAAACAAGGCTTAGGAATGCCTTTCAGCCTAAAACAAAAAAGGAGGGGGGTCCCAGCTCCCATCCCATCCAACTTCACGCACAAACATGAATCCACATACACATTTAAGAATGACACGCTATTTCAGCCCAGCTGTCTGTATGGAGGTAAAATTCAACCCCAAACCTACCTGGTTCATAATATATATATATATATATATATAAACAAACCATATATATGTAAGCAGCCAGCCTCTCTAACTTTTAATCCAGCAAATTAAGGACACTTAGAAAGGAATCCAGTGACTCCATACACACATATATATGTAATCTGGCGAGGAATTATCGTGTACTGGAGACCTCTCTTCAAACCAGAATACCCCGGACACCTCTCTATTAATCCGAGTCTTTCTAAAGAAACGGACAAGGAAATACTGTGTTAATACCTATATCCAGACATCTCTCTCTGCGAATCAAAGGCCGGCTAAACACCTCTCTCTGCGAACCAAGGCCCGCCCTGCGAGGAATTATTGTCTATACCTCCGGAGCCCTGATGAGGTGGTATTGTCTCCCCCTTCACATACAGACATTCATAAAAATAGCCACATTCAAGTCAACACAGAACAAAACATAACATAAATATCAGCCGGCAGAATAGGTCGACAGGGTCTTATTAAATCGACTTTTGGACAAGAAATTACCCGTCTTATCGTGGCCTGAAGCAGCAGACGGACAGTAAGCAAAATTGAGGGTGATGAGGCAGAAAAACACAGGTAAGGAATATAACAGTCTCCTCTTACCGTGTTTGCGAAGTTGATCAGGCCTCAATCCGCCCAGCACGCCACAATTCGCTGGCAGTCACATCTAGGTCGGCTACGACAGCTCACAGTCCGAAAAGTCCACGTTGATGCGCCAATTGTAATAGATTGCCTCTGGCCCAATACCAGAATACTATTCTTTATTCTGCCGCTGATCCAAATCTATAATTATGTGAGGGCATGCATGCTTAAAGAATTACACTGCACACTCTGGTCAGTGAAATCTCTTCCTCATCTCTGGCTCAACAGGAAGCTCTTTATTCAGGTACAGCTCTTTATAGACAAAGTGACATAAGCAATCGTCATCACAAATGTGTACATATGATTGGCTAATTTCATACATGGTTCTTCTCTTGTGACGTCTGCTTCTTCCACATGTCAAGCCACATGCTGTACATTCTTCAGCTCCGTGCCATATTGTTAGTCGATGGGAGGGGGGAAATTGAAGGAGTGGACATCTGTTTCTCATTTATCTGTTTGTCATCTTATGTAAGGGAAAATACTACTGTCTGGTTATAAGATTTACCAAAACGCACGCACGATAATACTCTTGGTTATATTCTTAGCTAGCATACATAAACTTTCTGGTTCCCAATATGAACATCAATAAGTTTCTTATTGTATAAATATATCTTGGTGTGTGTGTGTCCCTATTGTTCCTTGCAAATATATCCCTCAGAAGGGTGGGGGCTTTTTACTCTATAATTCCTAAGGATGGTGCTGTGAACCATGAAACATGCTATTCTTACCTGCACTGTGTAATTCTCTACTCAAGTCCCTCACAGGCACTCCTTGCCCCTTCCTCCTGTTGTGTGCCCCCACAGCAAGCAGCTTGCTATGGGGGCAACCGAGCCTAGCCGCAGCTCTGTGTGTCCGTTCAGACACGGAGCTGCGGTTCGGCCCCACCCTCTCTCTCTCCTCATTGGCTAACTGACTTTGACAGCAGCGGTAGCCAATGGCATCGCTGCTGTGTTTCATCCAATCAGTAGGGAGAGTCCCGGATGGCCGAGGCACTCGTGCACTTCGCTGGATTGAGATGGGGCACAGAGTTTTTTATATGCATTAAGATAAAACAAACTGTGTGCAGCAGTCGCCCCAGCACCTCCTAATACTTACCTGAGCCCCATCTCTCCAGTGATGTCCATGAGTGCCTTAGCTGTCCTAGACTCACCTCATGATTGGCTGACTGACAGCGCGGCGCCATTGGCTCTCGCTGCTGTCAAAGTCAGTTAGCCAATCAGGAGAGAGAGGGGGCAGGGCCGAACTGGGGCTCTGTGTCTGAATGGACACGGGGAGCTCTGGTGCCCCATAGCAAGCTGCTTGCTGTGTGGTAACTCAACAGGAGGGATGGGCCACAAAAGTAAAAAAAAGGACCCAAGAAGAGGATATGGGCTGCCCTGTGCAAAACCACTGCACAGAGCAGGTAAGTATATTATTTTTGTTATTTATAGAGGAAAAGAAAACAAGACTTTACAATTAAGGTTTTTAACTTGATGTATTCTTTTGTATTAGGGTGAAAAACCTTCTGTGCTGCAGAATGCCCCCCAGCCCCTCCTTTAAACTTATCTGAGATCGATCCAATCCAGCGATGTGCACGAGAGCAGCGGTTCTCGCTGCTTTTGCTGTCCTACCTGGGCAGATTGATGGCTCCCACTGCTGTCAATCAAATGCTGTGCAATAGACACAGGCAGGTCGGCTCGGGAGTGCGCCAACATGAGTGCTCCCATGGAAAGTGGCTTTCCATGGGGACACTTGCCGAAGAGGAGGAGCCTGGAGCGCTGTTGGGGGACCTCAGAAGAAGATCGGGCTGCACTGTGCAAAACCATTGCACAGAGCAGGTAAATATACCATCTTTGGTGTTTGAATTAAAATGAAGGTTTAATGTTGCATTAATCCCAGCTCAGAAGTTGGAATTTCTGGGCCTGACCCTAGATGCCATCCAGACAAGAGTAATTTTCCTTCCAGACAAATGTCTTGTTCTGAGGTTGCTGACAACTCCCCTTGATTTGTCTTTGGATGAGGGTTGTGGGAAGGATGATTGCACAGCTTTATTCTAGGGCCCTGCAATAGTATGAGACAGGAGAATGCAAAAGTTTGACTCCGAGATGCCATTACCTCCCAGCATAAAACTGTCTCTGGATAGACTGGTGGATCTCTTTATGGATTCTCGAGTTGGGAAAATCCTTTATTCATCTGTCGTGGAGGATCCAGATGATGTATAGCAGCCTAGTGGTCTATGTCGTTATGGACAATTTTATGGTCCAGGTATCTTGATCACCGCAGAAGTGGTTGTTGCCCATCAACGTTTTAGAATTCAGGGCGATTTGCCTTCCCCTGATACATTGGTTAGTGCCGCAGAAGGGCCTCTTTGTGAGGGATCGGTTCGTCAATGGTAGTGTCAACAAAGATACCAGAAGTCAGGTGGCCCAGGAGGACGTGTATCTTATCCTGTCATGAGCTGGAATTCATGTTTGCGCACTGTCCATCATCCACATTCCAGGTGTAGAAAATTGGCAGAAGAAAGATGAAAACGTGGGGGCAGAGGGTTAGTAAGGTCATGCAAAAACCATTCATTGGTAAGCAGCACACTTCCTGTTAAAAAAAAAAAAAGAAGACAATCTGCCCGGGGAGACCCAGTATGGGAGGTACACAGTACATTACAGGAGGCAGCCTGTAATGCTGCCAAACTGGAGAGGTGATGTTGGAAGCGGCTGGGCAAAGGGGGGGACTATCCAATGCATTTCAGGAGTGCCACCCCTTTGTCAAGCAGCTGAAGATGACTGGCTAATCAGCAGTCTGAATTCACTCTTTGTGCTACCTGGATGTCTAAGGAAAGGTTAAGCATCTTTCTTCTTTGGCCTCATCAGACAATGAAGTCTGGCTTTACTGCTGCGGGTGTGGCCCTGTCTCAGGGTCCTGGTGACTCGATTACTGATCCCTCTGACAGCAAGGATGAGTCCACTGTGGCTATCGCCACACATGAGAGGGTGCCAGACGCACGTATTCCTATCACGCCAGTGCAGGACGCCTTATGCCGTGTACACACGATCATTTTTAATGTCATTTTCAAAAACGAAATTTTTCTCGACGTGATTTTTCTTGTTTCCTCTCAAGCCTGTCTTGCATACACACGTTCACTAAAAAAAAACGCTCGAGCAAAGCGCGGTGATGTACAACACGTACGACGGCACTATAAAGGGGAAGTTCCGTTCGAATGGCGCCACCCTTCATGTTAGTAAAGTTTGTTAAGCGACGATTCGCGCTTTTCAGCCACGTGCTTTTCAGTCCGTTACAGCGTGACGAATGTGCTATCTCCATTATGAACGCTAGTTTTACCAGAACGAGCGCTCCCGTCTCATACTTGATTCTGAGCATGCACGTTTTTTTTCCCCTCGTAAAAGCATACACACTACCGTTTTTCACGTCGTTAAAAAAACCGAGGTGAAAAAATAGAGCAAGTTCTCATTTTTTTAGGCCATTTTTCACGTCGTTAAAAATGCACTGGAGCCTACACACGATCGTTTTTAATGCCCAATTTAAAAAATGGAATTTTTAACGGCGTGAAAAACGATCGTGTGTACGCGGCATTAAAAGTTGAAGATGCCTCTGGGGATGCCGAAGCTGGTGTGGCCCCTTTGGTACGTGCAAGCCGTCACGAGCAGCTAAGGTCTTTCCTTATCTGACATATTTTGACAAATTTATTTACACGGATTGGCAATGACCAAAAGTGTCCTTTTGGTTGTCCCAAAACACTTTTTCGTGCATTATCCTTTTAAAGAAACTTTTGAAAAATTGAACCTCCCCACTGGCTGCAGATTCCTCCATTGCAGGGTTGAATAAGGCAACCCTAATACCAGTAGTGAAGTCTCCATCATTTAAAAATCTGGTGGACAGGATGGCAGAATCGATCGCCTGCATTAGGGTTACTGCGTCCTCAGCTAGTGGCCAGTTGTGGCCACATCTTAGACTCTCACTAGTGGTGCTTTGATGTGTGCTTTGGATCAGTTGTTGGTCTGCGGACCAGATGTCTAAAAAAAAAAGCGCTTGCGAATTTGCCCTTCCAAGGTGAATGGTTTGGTTTTCAGAGCCAAATGGTTAATCTCACCAGGGGGAAGAGTTCTTTCCTTCCACACTCCCGGAAGGGGAAGCAAACTCTGCGAAAATTTGATCCTTTTTTCCCGCTCACTAAAACCCTTTTTTTCATCCCTCAAAGGCAGCAAACCTTTCAAGACCCCCTCTGGATGTGCCAAGCAGCCCTGGGCTAACAAGCCTATGGACTGGGTTTGCCACCACCTATCTCCTGGGTCGAGGGTTGCCTTCGCTGGTTTGCGGCCCCCGAGGACCTCACTGCTTTCCGACAAATCGGTCCACAAGCTTATTTTGTTGTGTTACAAAATATTGTTACGTTCCTGTCCACCAGAGGTTGTTTCCTTAAAATCTTCCCCATCTTGCCTGCAGGCCCTTACAGGGTGGTGCAGGACCTGCTGTCCAAGGGGTTGACTGCTCTGGTCCCAGTTTTATTTTTTTTTGGCTGTTTCCTCCAACCTATTTATGGTACCCCAGAAGAAAGGAAAGGGTCCCTGTTTCTAGACCTCAAAGCTCTGAATTGCTACGCGAGGGTGCAGAAATTCAAGATGGAATATGTGCAATCTGTGGTGGTCTCCCTTCAGGGGGATTTCCTGGCCTCTATAGACATCAAGTATACGTACCTGCACATACCTGTTTGTACTGGACATTAATATTTCCTACGGTTTGCAGTAGGGGAGGAACAGTATCAGTTTTTTGGTCTTGCCTCCGCTCCTCTGGTTTTCACCAGGTGCTGGCTCTGGTTCTGGCCTTGCTCAGACCAACGGATTGTTGCCGTGGTTGGATGACCTGGAGACTCTCAGCCCTGTAAGATGATGCGGCAATCATGCTTCATACTTTACGAGAGTTTGGGTGGCTCCTGAACACCCAGAGGTCAGCTCTGACCCCAACCAGGCGTTTGGAATATCCGGGTCTAACTCTTGATTTATCACAGGCCAAGATGTTTTTCCCACTAGACGAGCTTCGAAAGCTTCAGTTGGCGATTTGTCTGCTAATGTCCTGCAAATTGTCCTCCCTCTACCCTCATCATGCAGGTTTTGGGCCTGATGGTGTCTACCTTTTTGAAGTGGTCCCGTATGCGCAGTTCCACACAAGGGTCCTGCAGATAGAAATATTGTCCAAGTGGGACAAGTCCCCTTCATTGCCTGGGTCAAAAAACAGAGTATCTCTGATTTGGTGGCTGCGGTCCCTATTGCTTTTGGAGCAGGAAAGTAGTTCCTGTACATTGCGCAGGGATTATGATGGATGCCAGCCTCTCTGGCTGGTGGTGAGTTCTAGGGTCGTACTCAACCCAGGGTCACTGGAGGAATCTTGACTACAGATCAGTGTTCTGCAACTTCAGGCCATGGCTGACAGTGTTTCTTCAAGGGCGCCTGGTTAGGATCCAGTCAGACAATGGTGGCATGTGTCAACCACCAAGGCGGAAGAGTGTGGCAGCGGCGTTTAAGACCTCACTCATTTCCTGGTGGGTGGAACGTCACATTTTGCCTCTGTTCTCCGTACACATTTCAACCATGGAATATTGGCAGACGGACTACCTCAGCCGGCAGATGGTGGATCAAGGAGAGTGGTCTATGCACCCGAATGTGTTTAGTCAGATCTGCCTACGGTGGGACACTCTGGAAGTGGACCTTCTGGCATCTCATTTCAACAGGAAGGTATCAAGGGTTGTGGCAAGGGCCAAGGATCCCTTGGCTGGCTCAATGGACGTCTTGGTGGTGCCATGGAGCATGTATCATCTAACTTGTGCATTTCCTCCTCTCAAGTTTCTACCGGTCTTCTGCACAGAGTTAGGGTCAAAGGCCTTGCCGACTTTGATACGCTTATCTTCCACTCTTCATTTATGGCTTTGACGACTTGGCTATTAAAAAAGACAGGTCCTGAGGAACAGGGTTTGTCAGGATTGGTGATTCATACTATGCTAAAGGTGCATCCATGATCTTACTCTGTGGCCTTGCTTTTGGCTTTTCTTCGTGGAGAAAAAGCTTGCCTTAAGTACTGTTAAGGGCCAGGTTTTTGCCCCTGTGATTTTCTTTGTGTCCCCTGGCCACGCTCCTTGATTCGTACCTTCTTTCAAGGGGTTTGACACGTGGCTCCTCCAGCACGCTCTCCTTTACCGCCGTGGGATTCAAATTTGGTCCTTTCAATCCTTCAGAAGCCTCCGTTTGAGAACATTCGGGATCTCGCTTTGCTTACGCTCTTAGAAGGTTGCCTTTTTAGTGACTATAAATCTTCGAAGAATCTGGTGCTAAATCCTTTAGTAATAGTAGTTCAGCAATTGCATATCTTAGTTTGGGTAGTGGTCCACAGCTGCTAAAGAGAGCCATAAATATCCAACAAACAAGTGCTTGTGAGCCACTACTAGGGTTATACCGATACTAGTATCGGTGCCGATACCGAGCATTTGCACAAGTAATTGTACTTATGCAAATACTCCGATGCCTAATCTGATACCTGGGCAGTCAGGGGATGATCGGTGCCACAGTGGGGGGGAGTTACAAGCACTGATCTCCCTGCGTCCCCCTCCAGTCCTCCTTCATCCTCCGTTTCCCCCCCCTGTGTCCCCCCCGTGCTCCTCCGGTCCCCCTCTGTTGTCGCCCTGAACCCCTTTTGTCGTCCTCCGGTCCCCACCTGTCCCAGATCTGTACGTATGTAGAGCGGAGGAAGGAGTGGTTAAATATGTAATTTACCGCCTCCTTCCTTTTCTGAATGCACGGAGTCAGTGATCACTGACTCTGTCCATTCAAACAATGTTTACAATGCTTCAGTTTATGATTGGAGAGGAGCCGCTGTCTCCTGTCCATTTATCTTCAGTGCAGCTGAGGCTGCTGAGAAAGGGACGGGGAATCTGTGTGTTCAGTCCCTTTCCCTGTCTCAAAGAGGAGATGTCAGGGATCGCACCAAAGCCCCCCCCCCCCCCCCAACAGGGCTGATTAAAAAAAATAAAAAAGAGAATTGTAATAAATAGTACAATATAAGAAAAATACACCTTCCACCCCCCCCCACCCCCCACACACACACACACACACAAGAATGCATTGTAAAAAATAAAAATAAATTGTTCATGCGTCATCAGTGCTGCATATTAGTGCCACTGTCACATGACATTAAAAAAAAGTATCGACGAGTACTTGAAAATAAATATCGGTACTTGTACTCGGTCTGAGGCTGGGTTCACACTGATACTACACGACAGCCATACGACTTTCATCCTACTTTGCTCTGTGACATCAGTCCTACATCCATCCAACTTAAATGAACAGGATACTACTTGATCGGACTTTGTGATAGTCTGACTTGTCCTTTGACCAATCAAAACAATCCGTGTGATCTAAATTCCTTTTACTGCTGCTGTAGTCACCATGTCGGATGTCAAAAGTCGGATAGTTAGGACAAGGATCCTACTTTGATCCGACTTCAGTGATATTCAATGGGCTGAAGTAGGATCAAAGTCGGACCAAAGTAGTACAGGGAGCATTTTCAAAGTCGGACCGACTTGTGTTGTACCAGTTAAGATGGCTCTCATAAGGAAACATTGATTACTCTTTCGTCCATGGACCGACACAGCTTCTCTATTGACAAAGTGGGTATTATCCATTAATTAGGAGTGACTAGGCAGAAAACTTGTAAAAAGTGTTGCATCACACCTTCTACAGTCCCGCCCAGGGGGCGGACCCCCCGGGTATATCCTCTCAGTCTACATATCGCAGATCAGTTTTTTTCTGTCTAGCAAGGAGTAGGACATGGCTCCCTTCGGGCCCATTGGTCCGGGGAAAAAAGAGATATATATATATATATATATATATATATAAATATATTTTTTTTTTTGCTACATTTGTTGTTTCCTGCGATCTTCGATCAACTGCCGACTGGGTGACAGGCTGGATCCTCGATCCTTGTAGTCTCCCCAGTTTCAGCCATCGAGCGTGTGCCGACCCTAGCTATGCGCTGGGTTTTCCACGACATGCCCGTCGCTCCACGGGTGGCCGGTGAGCCTACGCTCCAGGGCCTGCATCGGACCGCTCAGCTTCGGCTGTCCTTACGGCCGAGTCGCAGCAGCCTGGCCGGTGAGCTTACGCTCCAAGGCTTGCATCGGACCGCTCAGCTTCGGCTGACCTTACGGCCGAGTCGCAGCAGCCTGTCCGGTGAGCGTCACTCTCCAGGGCATACATATGATCGTCCCTTTTCGGTCCAATCACAGCATGCCTGGCCAACAGTCACCTTCCGTGCGCGGACGATGATCTGTTTGGAATGTCCTCCAGCATAATAGATTCAGGATAGGTAAGTAAAACTCCCCTGCCTCGGCTGGGTGATTTAGCTGGACATTTATGGAGAGATCAAGTAAGTGGTTGTGGCCCCTTTCTTCCCTCTCTCCCTGCCTTTCCCTCCTCCCTGGGCTTCTAACTAAAGGTGCTGGGGGTCACCTAAGGGGTTCCACTGGAGCGGGGCTGGCTGTAACTAACATTTAAAAGAAATGTCATTTCTGCTTACCTGTGTGTGTGCTTCCTCCTCCATGCTGTCGGCGGCCATTTTGAGGTGGTCCATGCCGAGTTCGGCCTCTTGTGACTGCCCGGCGGCCATCTTCCTGTGGTTCGGCCACACCCACTGGCCCCTATCAGCTGATCGGCCATGTTTGTCCACCCTGTATGTATATATTGCCGTTCGGCGGCCATCTTTTTGTGGGCTACGGCTGCTTGACCTCTATCTTCGGTCGGCGGCCATTTTCTTAGAGCCCACATTATCTTCCATACAGACGTTTTTGGCAACCATTTTGCGAGACCCTCCGGCCTCTAGGGTGCATTACACTGGCGCGAAAATTCACACAGAAAGTGCTGATAAAAGAAGCAGACTGACACAGCAGCAGAGGGACAGCATCACAGGCGCAGCACACGGCAGCATAGCAGTACCGGTCCAGGGTGGTGAGTCCTCTCGGTAACCCAGCATCTCTGCAGCGCAGGAGGGTGGCCTATTGATATCTTGCCTGGAGCCCTGTGGGTGTCAGCGTGTGGTCAGCATGGCATCTGAGCCAGATGTCTTCTCCCCTGAAACACCAGATTTAGCAGCTGGTGTCCCTGAGGTGTCTATGAACGCTATGATGGCAATCCTAGAGGCGTTTGCTGCCAGGGTGGAAGCAGCACACGGGAATACAGGGGGTAGTAAATGCCCCGTCCCCTGCAAGCTTCTGGGGATAATTCTGATGCAGAACCAGGTCCAGCTACGGCTCAGGGCCCAGATTCTGACGCATCAGAGACTGCAGACCGTGACCGGACGGTGAGGATGACTCCAAGTCCAGGTCAGTACGCGAGACGGCTTTGGTATCTGACCTTATTACTGCAGTGTGGGATACGCTAAAGTTGGAAAATGCTGCAGAAGCAGCAGAGACTCCGGTCCACTTGGGTTTCATAGACCTGCCCGCACTGCTAAGGTGTTCCCTTGTGTGTCTTTTGATAAACTCTTAAACAAGGAATGGGAGAACCCACTGAGGGTCTTTACAGCCCCAAAGAGGTTTACGGTACGATACCCCTTTGAGGAGAGTTTTCTGAAGAAATGGACCTCTCCCCCTATAGTGGACCCTCCGGTGTCCAGACTTAATAGAGCCACCACAATTCCTGTAGAAGGGGCTCCTGTTTTTAAGGACCCTGTGGATAAGAAGGCTGAAGCACTCGCTTGCTACCTATACTCAGTGGTAGGCTCGGCAGTACGCCCGGCATTTGCGGGGGCCCTAGTGTCTCACACACTTACTGAATGGGCAAGATTGCTACTCCAGGGGTTAAGGAGCGAGATGCTCCTCCTGATGAGATAACATTGGCCGACCTGTTGGTCCAGGGCCTTAGGTTTGTCTGTGAGTCAGACATGGATACTATTCCCCTGCTGTCTAAAGCTTCGGTTTATGCAGTAGCAATACGCCGCCTGATCTGGCTAAAAGGCTGGTCTGCGGACCAGACTTCCAAGAAAGCCCTGTTGGATCTGCCTTTTAAGGGCGACAGACTTTTTGGGGCTTCTCTGGATGACATCATCAAGGATGCCACAGGAGGTAAAAGCACTTTGCTTCCCCAAACTAGCAAGGGTAGGGGGCCACGCCAAGGGCAAGGGCCCTCCTTTACTGCACACAAGCGTTTTTTCCGTCCCCCTAGGGCGACAGGGAAAAGACCCCAGGCCGATAAAGCGCCTGCCCAAGGACAAAAGCGTCATTGGTTCCGCATACCCAATAAGCCTGCGGACAAATTTGCGTCCGCATGAAGGTCCTCCCCCACCCAGCTCGGGTGGGGGGACGTCTTCGCAAATTCGCGACTCAGTGGACAGCTCTAATCTCCGACAGGTGGGTTTGCGAAGTAATCTCCTCAGGCTACAAGAGAGAGTTTCTCTCTTGTCCACCGGACAGATTCAACACCTCCAATCTCCAGCTACTACCGACCCGTCGGGAGGCCCTGTAGGGGGCGGTCCAGGGTCTACTGGAACGCGGGGTAGTTATTCCAGTTCCAGAACTGGAACAGGGTTTTTACTCAAATCTGTTCATTGTGCCGAAGAAGGAGGGGGTTCGTCCAATCTTGGATCTCAGAGCCCTCAATTGCTTTGTGAAGGTACAAAGATTTCGGATGGAGTCTGTTCGATCTGTAGTCACGGCTCTTCATCCGTGGGACTTCATGGCCTCCTTGGACATCAAGGACGCATACCTGCATGTCCCCATATACTCCAGACACCAGAGGTTTCTGCGATTTGCTATCGGGAAGAACCACTACCAGTTTGTGGCCCTCCCGTTTGGCCTTGCCTCAGCACCCAGGACGTTCACCAAGGTGCTCGCTCCGATTCTGGCACTTCTAAGACAGCGGGGTATCACTATCATGGGCTACTTGGACGACCTTCTACTGAAGGCCCCTTCAAGCTCAGAATTAGAGGTAAGCGCGTCCATTACCTGTCAGACTCTTCGAGACTGTGGTTGGATACTAAACACGCAAAAGTCAGTATTGGTGCCCACTCAACGCCTAGTGTATCTGGGGTTGATTCTGGATTCCTCAGAGGCAAAGGTATTCCTCCCTGTGGAGAAGTTGCAGACCCTCCGGGCTGCAGTACGGCAGCTGACTTCCAGGAATTGGTCGTCACTCCGTTTTTGCATGCGAGTGTTAGGCCTCATGGTAGCCTTTTTCGAGGCGGTCCCATATGCTCAATACCACACTCGTGTTACAGAAGGAAGTTCTGTCCAGATGAAACAGATGTCCATCATCTCTGGATTATCAAATCCGAGTGAGCCACCTAGTCAGGAGATCCCTGGTATGGTGGCTGACAGCACCGGCTCTAATGGCCGGGAAGTCATTTGTTCCGGTTTACTGGATAGTTATCACGACGGACGCCAGCCTTAGAGGTTGGGGGGGAGTCTGGGGTGTTCAGTCGGTGCAAGGTCGCTTGATCGGCAGGAGGGCTTCCTCTGGGGTCCATGTCCTGGAAATCTGGGCGATCAGGCTGTGCCTCTTCAAATGGTCTCAGAGGCTGCAAGGGCGTCCAGTCAGGATCCAGTCAGACAACGCCACAGCAGTGGCATATGTCAATCATCAAGGAGGAACAAGAAGCTCAGCTGCAGCATTGGAGGTCGCTCACATCCTGAAGTGGGCAGAGAGGAGTGTACCGGCCCTGTCGGCCGTGTACATTCCGGGTGTGGAAAACTGGCAGGCGGACTACCTGAGCCGCCAGATGCTGGACCAGGGAGAATGGTCCTTACACCCGGAGGTGTTCCAACTCCTCTGCCAAAGATGGGGCGCACCAGATGTAGATCTTCTGGCTTCCCGACTCAATCGGAAGGTATTGAGGTTTGTGGCCCGGTCAAGAGACCCATGGGCAGACTCAATGGACGCGTTGGTGGCATCGTGGGGTCAGTATCGGCTAATCTATGCTTCCCTCCCTTAAGGCTTCTTCCTCTTCTGCTCCGCAGAGTGGAGGCAGAGGGAATTCCAATGATCCTAATCACTCCAGATTGGCCTCAGCGTCCTTGGTATGCCGATCTAGTACGTCTGGTAGCAGACGTCCCCTGGCGCCTACCACTACGGAAGGACCTGCTATTGCAAGGTCCCATACACCATCCTGCTTTACGGTCACTGGCTTTAACGGCATGACTGTTGAGAACCAGGTACTGAGAGACCAGGGCCTGTCAGATTCAGTAATCTCTACTATGAGAAGTGCTCGGAAACCGTCCTCTAGGAAGGTTTATCACCGCACTTGGAAGGCCTACATCTCCATGTGTGAGGAAATGAAATGGCATCCGCGTACTTATTTGGTTTCCAGAATCCTGCTGTTTTTACAGCATGGGGTGGACCAAAGGCTTGCCCTAAGTACGATTAAGCGACAGATATCTGCCCTGGCTGTCTTTTTTCAGCGACCCCTGGCAACTCACTCTCTCGTGAGTACATTTGTGCAGGGGGTTCGACATGTGGCCCCCCCGGTCCGTCCCCCGCTACCTCCGTGGGACTTGAACCTGGTCCTCTCGGTGCTTCAGAAGGCACCGTTTGAGAATATTAGAGATATTCCCCTGTTGACACTTTCTCAGAAAGTGGTCTTTTTGGTGGCTGTTACGTCAGTTAGACGAGTATCTGAGCTGGCAGCCTTGTCCTGCAAGGCTCCCTATTTGATTTTCCACAAGGATAAGGTGGTGCTGCGGCCGCAGCCTTCCTTTCTTACGAAAGTCGTTAAGGCTTTTCATCTCAACGAAGACATTGTACTTCCATCCTTGTATCCTCATCCGTCGAATCCTAAGGAGTCGGCGTTGCATTCCTTGGAAGTTGTCCGAGCTTTGAGAGTATACCTATCTGCTACTTCCCTGTTCCGGAAGTCAGACTCACTGTTTGTTTCGGTGGCTGGTCCCAAAAAGGGCCAAGCAGTCTCGTCGGCCACCATCTCTAGGTGGATCTGACAGATAGTAATCCAGGCTTGCGCCTTAAAGGGTCAAGCGCCCTCCTTTCCAGTCAAGGCACATTCGACCAGGGCAATAGGTGCCTCTTGGGCTTTCCGGCATCAAGCGTCTGTTTCCCAATTATGTAAAGCCGCTTACACTTTCACAAAATTCTACAAAGTTGATGTAGGTGCATCTTCGGATGCCTCTTTCAGCCGCAAGGTTTTGCAGGCGACTGTTTAGAGTTGCAACTCCTCTGTTGGAGTGCTGTTTGGGGTGAAGTTTATTTTTATGCTGTTACCACCCCTCGTGTTTTCTCTGACACTGCTTTGGGACGTCCCACTTTGTCAATAGAGAAGCTGTCGGTCCATGGACGAAAGAGCTTTTACTGGACCGACACAGCACCCACCCCTCCTTTTAAGTTTGTACTGCTTTTTGACAAACTGATCTGCGAGATGCAGACTGAGGGGATATACCCAGAGGGTCCGCCCCTTGGGCGGTACTGTAAAAGGTGTGATGCAACACTTTTTACACGTTTTCTGCCTAGTCACTCCTAATTAAAGCATAATACCCACTTTGTCAATAGAGAAGCTGTGTCGGTCCATGGACTCAGAGAAAAGGATTTTACGGTGAGTAAAAAATCCTATTTTTCACACGTCATGCGACATGTCGGAGCGTTTGTTGGACAAGTGTGAACCCAGCCTCAAAGTGGTATCGGTGCAACCCTACCCACTATCATCTACCTGGTGCCAATCAACCAAAAATTACAAGGCAAGGCCAATATAATGTGGGATAAACTAAGGTAACATCAGCTTAAAATGCATCAAAGCCGATTTTTATCCAAATCCACAAAGTCAGTAATTGGTTTTCAGTAATATAAAATTTGTATACTGATGAGAATATCAAATCATAAAATGCATAGTCATGGCCAAGAATATTGGCACCCCTGCGTTTCTGACAGATAATGCACCACAGAAAATTGTTGCATTTACAAATGTTTAGGCATTCTCATGTTTATTTATTTTGTTTGTATAGCTATGACACAAAGTGGAGAATCAAAAAGCCAAATCTGACACATTCCACACAACTCCAAAAATAGACTGGACAAAATTGGCACCCTCAATTTAATATTTGGTAGCACACCCCTTGAAGAAAACTTGCAATCAATCGCTTACTGTAACCATCAATAAGTTTCTTACACCTCTCTACTGGAATTTTGGACCACTCTTCTTTCGCCAACTGCTCCAGGTCTCTCGAATTGGAAGGGTTCATTTTCCCAACTGCTGTTTTGGGATCTCTCCATGAGATGTTCTATGGGATTTAGATCTGGACTCATTGCTGGCCAGTTCAATACTCTCCAGCTCTTTGTATAAAACCATTTCTGGGTGCTTTTTGACTTGTGCTTTGGGTCATTATCCTGCTGTAACACCCATGACCTCTGACTGAGACCCATCTTTGTGACTCCGGGCCCTACATTGCACCCCAGAATTTTTTGGTAGTCTTTAGATTTCATAAATGTACACGGAGCCTGAAGTAGCACAGTAATCCCAAAACATCAGTGAACCTCCGACATTTTTGACTGTAGGGACTGTATTCTTTACTTTAACCACTTCAGCCCCGGACCATTTGTCAGTTGAAAGACCAGAGGTCTTTTTACAATTTTGCACTGCGCTGCTTTAACTGGTAATTGCGCGGTCATGCAATGTTGTACCCAAACAAAATTTGCGTCCTTTTTTTCCCACAAATAGAGTTTTCTTTTGATGGCATTTGATTGCCTCTGCGATTTTTATTTTTTGCAATATAAACGGAAAAAGACCGAAAATTTGGAAAAAATATATATTTTCTAATTTTTGTTATAAGAAAAATCGAAAACTCAATTTTAGTCATACATTTAGGCCAAAATGTATTCAGCCGCATGTCTTTTGTAAAAAAAAAAAGGTCAATAAGCATATATTTATTGGTTTGCGCAAAAGTTTTATAGCGTCTACAAACTAGGGTACATTTTCTGGAATTTACGCAGCTTTTAGCTTATGTGACTGCCTATCATTTCTTGAGGTTCTAAAATGGCAGGGCAGTACAAAACCCCTCCAAATGACCCCATTTTGGAATGTAGACACCCCAAGGAAATTGCAGAGAGGCATGTTGAGCCCAATGAATATTACAATTTTTTTTGTCCCAATTGATTGAATAATGACAACAAAATTTAAAAAAATTTAAAAAGTTGTCACTAAATGATATATTGCTCACACATGCCATGGTTATATGTGGAATTGTACCCCAAAATACATTTTGCTGCTTCTCCTGAGTACGGGGATACCATATGTGTGGGACTTTTTGGAAGCCGAGCCGCGTACGGGGCCCCGAAAACCAAGCACCGCCTTTAGGATTTCTAAGGGCGCAAATTTTTGATTTCACTCCTCACTACCTATCACAGTTTTGAAGGCTATAAAATACCAAAATAGCACAAAACCCCCCCAAATGACCCCATTTTGGAAAGTAGACACCCCAAGTTATTTGCTGAGAGGCATGTTGAGTCCATGGAATATTTTATATTTTTCCACAAGTTGCGGGAAAATTACCAACTTTTGTTTGCACAAAGTTGTCACTAAATAATATATTGCTCAAACATGCCATGGGCATATGTTGAATTACACCCCATAATACATTCTGCTGCTGAGTACGGGGATACCACGTGTGAGACTTTTTGGGAGCCTAGCCGCGTACGGGGCCCCGAAAACCAAGCACCGCCTTCAGGCTTTCTAAGGGCGAAAATTTTTGATTTCACTCCTTACTACCTATCAGTTTCGAAGGCCATAAAATGCTAAGATATCACAAATTACCCCATTTTGTAAAGTAGACACCCCAAACTATTTGCCAAGAGGCATGTTGAGTATTTTACAGCTATCATTTGTTTTTGAAAATGAATAAAGAAAATTAGGGCTGTTACTGATTAAAATTTTCGTGTTCGATTAATCAATTTTTTTTAAATCGATTAATCGACTAATTTCGATTAATTATAACGCACATACAGTTTTTCCAATTTTCCACATCTCCCCCCATACTGTAATGGCCACATCTCCCCCCATACTGTAATGGCCACATCTCCCCCATACTGTAATGGCCACATCTCCCCCATACTGTAATGTCCACATCTCCCCCATACTGTAATGTCCACATCTCCCCCATACTGTAATGTCCACATCTCCCCCATACTGTAATGTCCACATCTCCCCCATACTGTAATGTCCACATCTGCTCCCACATACAGTAATGTCCACATCTGCTCCCCCATACAGTAATGTCCACATCTGCTCCCACATACAGTAATGTCCACATCTGCTCCCACATACAGAAATGTCCACATCTGCTCCCACATACAGAAATGTCCACATCTGCTCCCACATACAGAAATGTCCACATCTGCTACCACATACAGAAATGTCCACATCTGCTCCCACATACAGTAATGTCCACATCTGCTCCCACATACAGTAATGTCCACATCTGCTCCCACATACAGTAATGTCCACATCTGCTCCCACATACAGTAATGTCCACATCTGCTCCCACATACAGTAATGTCCACATCTGCTCCCACATACAGTAATGTCCACAACTCCCCCGTAATGTCCACATCTGCCCACATCTCCCCCATACCATAACATTCAGGCAGAACCGTCCGCAGACTCGCAGGCACAAGCAGGCGGCTGATGATGACGTCGGCGCGCCGCCGGGTGGACCAAGATGGCCGCGGCTCCAGAGCTAGGCCGAAGCCGCGGCCTTTCCTATGGACGAGATCGCGGAGCTCACTCTGCGGATCGTCCTCGATCAAAATTATTTTGATCGATCAAAGAAATTAACGATTAATCGAACAATTAATCGTTAATTTCCGCAGCCCTAAAGAAAATAAAAAATGTTTTTTTTTTTTCAATTTTCAAAACTTTGTGACAAAAAGCGAGATCTGTAATCTTTTTTTCATGCAGCCTGTTGCCCACCATTGGAATACCTCCCTTCATCCACCCACTTCTAATGATGGGCATACTCCCGCAAAAGTTATGCCGCGTACACACGGTCAGACTTTTCAACGTGCAAACCTCCGTCTGACTTTCGACCGTGTGTACGCGGCATTAGGAGCAAATCGCTCCTCCGCCCCTGCTGCCCCCATGCTTCGGCATATATGCTCTTTTTTTAACTGTGGTGGTCAAATCACCTCCTACAGCACTGGATTCACGGCTTTATGTATCGTGGGAGAAAACGCTGTTGCTGTCAAGATAAGTAAATCCGCGCTGCAGCTGAATGGCGTACCTGAAAACAAAAAAAATTAGTTAACAATACACAGTAAACAATAAAGTATGAAAAAATTGCATACCTGAAAAACACGCATGATAAAACATAACAATAAAACATTGCAGAATAGAATACAGTAAAAAAAGAGCAGAACAATAGAGGGAGAGAACAATAAAACGACGACTATTATTTTTTTAACTGTTCGGTTCCAGGTTAGGGTCTCTCAAAATGTGATGGCATCTTGGGAGACCCTGTGTAAGTGTGTCCTAGTCTGTGAAATGCTGTACCCTACGCGAAGACTGCACTAGTGTGTGGTAGCGTTCAAAACATTGACCAATGCAAAGACCAGGATTGTCAGGCCTGCGTGGACAGTAACTGGTGTCACGCCTAAATCCGCACTTTCTACAGTCACAACATTTTCTTTGGGGGCTCGTTGGGTAGGGGTAGTAGGGAGGACATACGGTAAATGCCTCTCATGCAGCCGGCTTACTGCATTTGGTTGGGGATGGTAAGGTGCAGCACCGCCTGTATACAGAAGGGCTCGGACAATATCTCCCTGGAATTTACGGAAAGATCCAGTCGGTCCTGAAGCTTTGTATAGCACAAAAGCATTCAGCAAAGCCAATTGAAATAAATATACAGACACTTTTTTGTACCAGCGTCTGGCCTTACGGGCAACTAGATACGGCGCCAACAACTGGTCATTGAGGTCCACCCCTCCCATATTTTGGTTATATTCGTGGACACAGAGGGGTTTCTCCACAACACCAGTCGCCGTACGAATTTGGACTGTCGTGTGCGTTAAGGGAGGAAAGAACGAAAACATTCTTATCCCCTCCACTTCACAGCGAGCAAATTATTACACCTTGAGCAGGCTCTCTCCCCCAGCCTAAGATGGGAATTTACAAGCCTCTGGGGTAAGCCCCGGTGATTAGGTTGCACGTTGCCACATGCACCAATTTTTAAACAAGTGACTTAAAAGTGGCATAATTGTCCACATACAAATGGTACCCCTTTCCGAATAAGAGTGACACCAAGTTCCACACTATCTTGCCAGCGCTCCCTATGTAATCTGGGCAGTTCTCTGGCTCTACGTGGCTATCTTTTCCCTCATAAACCATAAAACTATATATATAGCCTGTAGCCCCGTCACAGCTTATACTGTACATCTTCACCCCATACCTGGCACGCTTGCTGGAAAGGTACTGTTTGAAAGACAAGCGGCCAGAAAATGTAATCAGGGACTCCATCAACGCAGACAACTTGATGGGGAGTATACAAGGCTGCAAAATGTTAGTTGAAGTGATGTATGAGGGGCCAAATTTTGTAGAACCGACCAAATTCAGGGGCTCCCCGAGGACGACAAAGTTCATTGTTGTTGAAATTAATGAACCGCAAGATCTGCTTGTATCGTGCCCTGTCCATGGAGGCAGAGAACACGGGCACATGGTAAACTGGGTCAATAGACCAATATAACCGCAGCTCACTCTATTTAACTATGCCCATGTCGAGGGAAAGGCCCAGAAAGGTCTTAAATTCGGAAACCGTAATTGATTTCCATTCTCTGACAAGGGAGGACTGGGGATTAGCGTCAATGTATTGACAGCATACAAATTGGTTTGGTCCACAATAAATCTATAGAGATCTTCCGTGAAAAACAGCGAATAAAAATCAAGTGCTATAAAATCAACTGTTTCCACCTGAATTCGGTGTTGGCCAGTGAATGGGGGAAGTACAGGTGCTGCAGAAGTGATGGGGACCCAATCAGGATTGGCCAATTCTGCAGACAGGACACTACATTATGGGCACGACGAGCCTGTCTTTGTCTTCTTCTTGGTGGCAGCGGGACACTACTTGTGCTTGCCACCTTGCCAGCTTGAACTGCACTTATGGGACTCGCCACGTCACCAAGTGTTACTGCAGTGCTGGATGTATGACCAGGGTGTACAAGGCCGCTGGTGCTTGCCAGTTCACCAGAAGGATGAGCGGCACTAGTACTTCCCTGCTCCATGCGAGAGCCCTGCGGTTCTTGCACCTCAACAACAGCAGAAGAATGGGGTCGGGTACGCCTGACTTTGGCAGGGACCTCAACTTTGTCATCAGAGCTATCTGTCATGGAGCCGCTGTCATCTACAGGATCGTATTCTGAGCCTGAATCTGACAGATGAGTGACTTCTTCTTCACTATCTGTCATGCTCAGAAACGTGTAGGCCTCTTCACTAGTGTACCTTCGATTTGCAATTTTGAGCTCTAAATTTACTGGTACAACTAGTGAGATTCACAGGTAAAAAAGCACAAGCAATCATTTGTAATTGTAACACTTTTCTGGGCAACGTTGTACATTATCTGACAGAAAAGCAGGGGTGCCAATATTTTTGCCCATGATTATGTCTTAGGTAGGCACTCGCATAACGAATGTGTGGAAGCAGTCCTTCAAAGAATCTAGTGCCAGCTCGTAAAATGGTTAGGGCAATGTAACTGAACATGCAGGAGAGATGTTTCACCCCGGGCCGGGACCAAGCACGTCAGAAGTGATATCAGTGGGCCGCCGAAGGATACTAGGAAGAAGCAGCCATTGGTAGTCAGAACTGCAAAACATGGACCACAAGTGGAAAGGTAACCATTAATGATGCTCCGATACCGAGTATTTTCAAATGCTCCTGATGCTGAAACCATTACTTTGCGTCCGTACAAAATGAATTGGCGCAAATCGCACTGCAAAGAATCAAATGCAATTTGAACAGGAGTACAGTGGGATTCCTGTCCCAATCACATACGGTTTCCTGCACTGCTCCTGTGTGAACCTAGGCGGAAAACAGTATGATATGCAGGGCCGGACTTACCATTGGGCTTGACTGGGCTCAAGCCCCTGGGCCCCGCCCAATAGGGGGCCCGCTCCGTCTAGCTTTTTTTTTTTTTTTTTTTTTAGCCTTAACACATCCGGCGTGCGCTGGGGCTGCTCCTGTCTCTGTTTTTCTCCTCCGAGTCCCCTCTCACTACTGCTCTGCTGAGCTGAGCCTGTCACTACTTTTCTCCTCCGAGTACCCTCTCGCTACTGCTCTGCTGAGCTGAGCCTGTCCCTACTTTTCTCCTCCCGGGCAGCATGGCTGCACACTGTGTGTGTGTGTGTCCTCACCAGCTGCCGCCGGGTGTATTGTGTACAGGGCCGGCCCTACCATGGGACCCGATGGTACCTCGGTCCCAGGCGGCACTTTCAGGGGGGTGGCAAATCAATGTTCAAACTGCTGCCTAAAAATCTGTCTCTGTGTTTGAGCCAAGCTCATCAATGGGCAGCGGCGGGTGTCCTGTGATTGGCCGAGCAGGTCATGTGGGCGGGACGGACGGCGGAAATGAGGCTTGTGATTCGCCTGGAGGAGCGGAGGAGCTGGACCGTGGGTAATCGCGCCAGCCCTGCATGCTCCCGGAGTCCTAACTAGCGCTGTGTGTCACAGGAGACCTGAGGTCTCATCTGTCCTGTCAGCCGCCCGCGGCCCCCCCTCCTCTCTATCAGCCCCCCCCCCCCTCCTGAGGTCTGTCTCTCTCATCTGCTCTATCAGCCGCCCCCCTCCTCTCTATCAGCCGCCCCCCCTCCTCTCTATCAGCCGCCCCCCCTCCTCTCTATCAGCCGCCCCCCCCTCCTCTCTATCAGCCGCCCCCCTCCTCTCTATCAGCCGCCCCCCCGCCTCTCTATCAGCCGCCCCCCCCCTCTCTATCAGCCGCCCCCCCTCCTCTCTATCAGCCGCCCCCCCCCCCTCTCTATCAGCCGCCCCCCCCCTCCTCTCTATCAGCCGCCCCCCTCTCTCTCTATCAGCCGCCCCCTCTCTCTCTCTATCAGCCGCCCCCCTCTCTCTCTATCAGCCGCCCCCCCCTCCTCTCTCTCAGCCCCCCCCCCTCCTCTCTCTCAGCCCCCCCCTCCTCTCTCTCAGCCCCCCCCTCCTCTCTCTCAGCCTCCCCCCTCCTCTCTATCAGCCGCCCCTCCTCTCTATCAGCCGCCACCCCCTCTTCCTCTCTGTCAGACGTGTGGCAGGTGACGTCATGGCAAGTGACAATCTGCAATGTGTGGCAAGTGACAATCTGCAGCAATGTGTGGCATCGTGGCAAGTGACCATCCGCAATTTGTGGCAGATGGCATCGTGGCAAGTGACAATCTGCATCTGGTGGCAGGTGACGCGGCAAGTGACACACTCAGGGCTCCCACTGATTCAGCATTATGGTGAGTTGAACTATTTTATTTTATATAACAATGTAATAATAGAAATAATGCACTTCAATAATTTTTTTTGCGATTCGGCACTGCATCAATTTAACTGACAATTGCGCTGTCGTGTGACGTTGTACCTAAACAAATAGAGCTTTCTTTTGGTGGTATTTGATCACTTCTGCGGTTTTTATTTTTTGTGCTATAAACAAAAATAGCGACAACTTTGAAAATATTTTTTTATTTAACTTTTTGCTATAATAAACATCCAAAAAAATAAAAATGTCTTCATCAGTTTAGGTCGATATGTATTCTTCTACATATGTTTGGTAAAAAAAATGTTTACAACAATAAGTGTATATTGATTAGTTTGCGCAAAAGTTATTGCGTCTACCAAATAGAGGATAGATTTATGGCATTTTTATTATTATTATATTTTTTTTTATTAGTAATGGCGGTGATCTGCGATTTTTAGCAAAACTGTGACATTGCGGTGGACAGATTGGACACTTTTGACACTTTTTTGGGACCAGTAACATTTATACAGCGATCAGTGCTATAAAAATGCACTGATTACTGTGTAAATGTCACTGTCAGGAAAGGGGTTAAATGTGTTCCCTGGGAGGTGTTTCTAACTGGGGGAATGGGACTGACTGGAGGAGGAGAGAGATTTCTGTTCCTAATCACTAGGAACAGCAGATCTGTCTCTCCTCCCCTGTCAGAATGGGGATCTGTCTGTTTTCATTGACAGATCCCCGTTCTGGCTCTGTGGAGCGATCGCGGGTGGCCGGCTGACATCGCGGCCAACGGCCACGCACAGGTCCTTTTATACTCCTATATACATGTATAGAGCCATGACAGGTCCTCTTTATACTCCTACATACATGTATAGTGCCATGACAGGTCCTCTTTATACTCCTATGCATGTATAGAGCCATGATAGGTCCTCTATATACTCCTATATACATGTATAGAGCCATGACAGGTCCTCTTTATACTCCTATGCATGTATAGAGCCATGACAGGTCCTCTTTATACTCCTACATACATGTATAGAGCCATGACAAGTCCACTTTAGTTATCATGATATAAAATAATGAATATGGGGGCATTTTGGTGGGCGTGATTTTATTTTTTGGGGGGGGGCAGCATTTCATTCTTGGTACCGGGCAGCACAATGTCTTGGGCCGGCGCTGATTGTGTATCAATCTGAGCCGCCCGACCTGGCCCCGAGCTGGGGGTGTCCTCCGCCGCCGTAGCCCGAGGTGAGCTCTTGCAATGGGGGGAGGGGGTGTCATGGTGCCCGCCACCCAGTCACACCTGAGCTGACCAGAGCTGCTGTGGTAAGAAGGAGGAGTGCTAAGAGGGGGGTGGTTGTTTTTACTGTTGGACACAGCTATATCATATATTTTATATACATATATATATATATATAAAATATAGCTGTGTCCAGCAGCACCCACCCCCCCCCCCCCCACTGGTCATCAGCTATATTATATACAGGTGTATAGTGGCTAAGCTGCCCACCCTGGGATGGTCTGATAACCGGGGGGGGGGAGGAGAGGAGGCTGGGAGTGCTGCTGGGCACAGCTATATTTTATATATATATATATATATATATATATATATGTGTGTGTGTGTGTGTATATAGCTGTGTCCAGCAGCACTCCCAGCCTCCCCCCTTCCCCTGGTTATCAGACCATCCCAGGGTGGGCAGCTTAGCCACTATACCTGTATATAATATAGCTGATAACCAGTGGGGGGGGGGGGTGCTGCTGGACACCGCTATATACACAGCTATATATATAATATATATATGTATGTATGTGTGTGTGTGTGTGCGCATATCTATAATATAGCTGTGTCCAGCAGGAAAAACACCCCCCCCCCCATCATGCTGATTGGTTATTGGCAGTTACGTATTACGTCTATTTAAAGTAATGTATTTGTATAGAAGGTAGGGCCCGAAAGTGACTCAAGCCCAGGGGCCCCCACCACCCTAAGTCCTGCCCTGATGACATGCCTTGGTTCACACAGGAGTGGTGGGGAAACGGCATGTGATTCGGACAGGAATCGCACCGCATTCCTGTTCAAATTACATGCAATTCTTGCAGTGCGATTTGCGCCCATTCATATTGTATGCGCGCAATTCACACCGTAAACTTTCAGTACCCAGTACTATTGGTGAGTACTTGACCGAAAGTATCGGTACTCGTACTCGCCGATAAAAAAAATCTGGTATTTGTGCATCCCTAGGAACCATGACAACGTGTTTTGCACTAGGAGCACTTTTTCAAATAACATGGTCAATAGAAGCCGATCAGATTTATACGGGCTGATCATATTGGGGCGGACAAGCCAGATTAACTTCTTGGCCAGCAATTTTTTATGCCTGAAAGGCACCAGGTGGATGGTAGAGAGTCCCAAGCACTTGTTGGATGTTATTTATTTTTGGTGGCTATCACTTCCGTGCGCTGAATGTCGGAGCTGGCCGCCTTGTCCTGTAGGTCTCATTACACAATGATAAGGTGGTTTTCCATCCATGTCTTTTTCTTCCGAAAGTGGTGTCTGATTTTTATCTGCCTGAGGATATTGTCCTGTGTCTCCTTCCCTGTGTCCATGCCCCTTACATCCTAAAGAGGTTGCGCTACATTCTTTGAATGTGGTCCAGGCGATTTGGGTGCATCTGTCGGCTACAGCTTTTCAGGGATCGTGTTCTCTATGTGGCTATAGACTGGCCAGGGAAGGGCCTGGCGGCCTTCTCTGCCACCGTTTCTACGTGGATCAGGCAGACAGTGGTTCAGGCTTACAGCATTAAGTGTCTGATGCCTCCCTTCCCAGTTACAGCCCTTTCTACCAGGGTCTTATGAGCGTTCTGACAGTAGGCATCAGTGTCTCATGTTTGAAGGTGGCTAACTTGTCGTCTGTGCATAATCATCTTCCTTTGGTAAAGTCAGCCACTATAGGGACCTGTACTGTCTCAGTTTGTGTCAATAGGTTTGATGTTGTCTGATCAGCCTATACAACAATATAACTGGAAGCTGAATGACTCTTTTTTTTTTTTTTTTTTTTTTTTCCGAGACATCAGATTATATCGAACTTTCAACTGCTCTGGTCTGGTATTTTGCAGAGAATACGTCCCCTGAAAGCCCATAAGGCGTATATAAGGGGTAAGCTAATTGAATTGGGGGCCAGGGAAAAAAAAAGAACAAAAAAAACGGAGTTATTATGACGGGTAGCTGACCTGGGAAGGGCACACAAACTTTCTTTGCACAGAGCTGCTCTGGTAAGCCTTATGTGGAAACAGGAGGAGCTTAAATTGTTACTTGAATCGGATCTTAAAAAGCGCTCCCAGCTCGTGTCTCAGAGATGGTACAAATGGGGAGACAAACCAGACACATTGTTGGCCCGTTCATTACAGGAAAAGAAAACCGCTACCTTTAGGCCTCATGCCCACGGACGTTTTTACAGCTGCGTTTTTTACAGCTTAAAAACGCCTGTCCATGTTATTGTATAATTATTTTATTTTTAATTTATTTTTTCGATCGCAGCGTTTTTGCACGTTTTTTGACGCTCCGCGTTTTTTTAGACCGAACGCCGACGCTGAGGAACGCACTGGTCCTGGGTTTTTTTTACAGCTTAAAAACGTCTATGCTATTTGCAGCTCAAAAACGTCTAGGTGGGCATGAAGCTATAGACTAACATGGACAGGCGTTTTTAAGCTGTAAAAAACGCTCAAAAACGCGGCTGTAAAAACGTCCGTGGGCATGAGGCCTAATTCCTAAAATTAAATCTTACTCCTGGGAATATGTACATACTGCACCACACATTGCACAGGTTTTTTTGCTATTTTTACACAGACCTGTACAATGTGAGGGATAAACTAACCCCAGAACCTATTGAGGAAAGACATAGAAAAATGTTACATTATCTGGAACAGGCACAGCTCCCTAAACTCCCTGTCGAGTCGCTGCAAAAAATGGAATCGGAATTCAGAGGAAGAATTTTATGCAGCTTTGAAAACAGTCGGGTAAATCCCCACGAACGGATATGCTAGTTCGTATTATAAAAAATTTAGAGATTCTTGTCCCATACTTGACTTATGCCAACACCATTGTGGGATCGAAAAGTGTTTGAGCTGAGTCACTAACTGCACATATACTGTATCCGTATTTCCAAAGCCAGGAAAAGATCTAACTTGTTTTTGCCCAATATCATTACTTAACGCAGATATAAAGTTGTATGCAAAGGTTTTGGCTACGAGATTACTCACTTTGATCCCATGGTAGATAGGACTAGATCAGACACGTTTTGCCCCTGTACGTGAAGCTAGGGACAACTCCTTACGAACCCTGTCCATTAACAAAGGATGCAGCTGCACTGACCCAACCTATAAAAAAAACAAAGGAAAAAACAACCCCCCAACAAGTGATCGTGATTGGTGCACAATAAATCAGCACCAAGTGGAGGTGTAATATACCAATTAACTGAAAAAGTTATATAAACCATGATGAACAAAATTCAATGAAATTATATAAATGTCCAATAGTGAGCGGCGATCAACTAACAAATTGAGTGAAGGTCAAACAGCGAAGATCTTGCATAAATGAGTGACATCAGCAACAAATTCCACCACCAAAAAACTGCTCACACCATAGAGATTGCACGCTTGCCAAACGGCAAGCAAGATAAGCTTGCGGCTGCAAACCCCAGCCAGGGCCTTTACAGGAAGATTCCTTGATGGCAGCTTCACAGGAACTATGATGGAGGATTGGGTGCTTGAATTGAGCCAGGTATCGTGCAGGGAAATTACGTGGTTACTGAGAATAAAGAAGGCTCACCATAGCGTAAATCCAAATAACATGAATGATTTAATCATGGCGTTGAAGTCAGAGCGGACGGGTGTTCGCTAGCCAGCCAGCTAATTGTATCCTATCTGCTGTTTTTACCTACGATTCTTTGTGAGTGTTTTAACTTTATTAAATCATGCATGTTATTTGGATTTACGCTATGGTGAGCCTTCTTTATTCTCGGTAACCACGTAATTTCCATTCCTCTAGAGGAAGGCGAAAATTCCCCAGCAAAGCATGCTCCAATTTGCTACAGCAGGGGGAAAAAATTCCTTCCTGATCCCCCGGGAGGCAATCAAATTTTCCCTGGATCAACTTCACCTATAAATGTTTGTACCCAGTTATATTATGTACATTTAGGAAAAAATCCAGGCCTTTTTTAAAGCAATCTACTGAGCTTGCCAGAACCACCTCTGGAGGGAGTCTATTCCACATTTTCCTTTTTAACAAGAAGAAGAAACCTTTCCGGATTTGGAAATTAAATCTTTTTTCCTCTTGGCGTAAAGAGTGCCACCTTGTCCTCTGTGATGACCTTAACCACTTCAGCCCCGAAATGTTTTACCCCCTTCCTGACCAGCACACTTTTTACAATTTGGCACTGCGCTGCTTTACCCAAACAAAATTTGCGTCCTTATTTTCCCACAAATAGAGCTTTCTTTTGGTGCCATTTGATCACCTCTGTGTGTTTTATTTTTTGAGCTATAAACAAAAAAAGAGCGACAATTAAAAAAATATATATATTTTTTACTTTTTTCTATAATGTCCCTAAAAATGTTTTTAAAAAACGCATTTCTTCATCAGTTTAGACCAATATATATTTTTCTACATATTTTTGATAAAAAAAATCGCTATACGCGTGTTTTGATTGGTTTGTGCAAAAATTATAGCGTCTACAAACTATGGGAAAGATTTATGGCATTTTTATTATTATTATTTTTTTTTTCTAGTAATGGCGTTGATCTGCGATTTTTAGTGGTATTTCGACAGACATATCGGACACTTTTGGGACCATTGACAACTAATATATATTTATTTAGTGCTATAAATATGCACTGATTACTGTGTAAATGTCACTGGTAGGGAAGGGGTTAACACTAGGGGGCCATCAAGGGGTTAAATGTGTGTTCTAACTGTGTGGGGATAGGACTGACTAGGGGAGGACACATATCGTTGTTCCTACTTACTAGGATCAAACGATGCGTCTCCTGTCCCCTGACAGGACAGGGATTTGTGTGTTCACACACATCCCCGTGCTGGCTCTCGTGCATGCGATCGCGCGTGGCCGGCAGCGATAGCGTCCGTTGGCCACATGCATCGGGTCCCCTGCTGTGCAGCGTGCGCGCCCTCTGGCGGCTCTTAAAGGGAACCCCAAATATATACAGGGTTTCACGCAGGGGTGCTATTCTGCCCCCATAAAAAAACATGAGTTGGTCGGGAACCGGTTAAAGTGAATACCTCAACCTGCCACCCCTCTGTCCAAGGTTTTAGTTACCTCCTCATAAAAAGAAATCAGGTTTGTTTGACAACTTCTGTCTTTCATGAATCCATGCTGTCTGTTGCTTAAAATATTTTTTCCCAGCAAGAACTTGTCTATTTGGTCTTTTATTAAACTCTCCCGTATCTTCCCAACTATAGAAGTTAAACAGGTCTATAGTTACTTAGTAAAGACTTTGATCCCTTTTTAAATATGGGCACCACATTGGCCCTACGCCAATCCAGTGGTACCATTCCAGTCATTAACGAGTCCCTAAAAAATTTGAAACAATGGCTTTGAAATGAGAGCTCAATTTTTTTAGGATCCGTGGGTGGATGCCATCTGGTCCAGGTGCTTTATCCACTCTGGATTAAACCATTAAGGTCTCTATGTGGGGAAACCAACCAATTTTTCTGGATCAATGGAGATCTATTCGATCTTTAAATGAGCTTAATATCATTGAAACGGTTATACAAAATAAAGATTTGCCACTGCATTGTTTTTCTCACTTTTATAAAGCCTGGAAAGGTTGATGATCTATGTTTAATGTAAGAATTAACCTGTAGGAATAGGGGGCTGATCAGGAGACATTTCAGGACATCGGCAAAATGGTTTGATTTTATATTTATATATATATTGTGAGGGGGTTAACTCGGTAGCGGGTGTGTGTGACCCCCTGGTTGGGCTCCCCACACAAAAACAGGGCCAGCAGACGGAGGTTGTGGTTTTCAAAATCAAAAGGTGCGGTTTATTTCTCTATGTACAGTGACAAAAACACAGCAAAGCCAAAAAGAAACATAAACAAAATAAATCCTGGTCAGTTTGACCTCTGACTAAACATGCAGGTTTCCTAAACTAACAACTGGGATCAGCCTGGTGCTGTCCTAGTCCCTGGTTTAGTAAATGTCCAAACAAATAGCCACACAGGCTTTTTCTCACCGCACAGGGGTTCACTCTCCCTAGACAGTCCACACAGGTCTGGGTCCAGGCATGAGCAAACACCTAATGAATCTGGGAGTTTTTATAGAGGCCTTAAACGAGCTGACAAGCTTCAGCTGGTCTCATCAACTCCCTGCCTGCACGACGCCCAGCCCTCTCCCTAGAGGTATGAGTCATCCATGAGCCCACTAGCCTCAGCTGGGCTTCATCAACTCCCTAGTTGTATAAGTCGGCATAAAGCCTGAATCTGGGAGAAATATATCTACCCCCCTGGATGCAACCAGGTGACTTTACCTTCCTGCTGTCACATACCCCCCCCTCTTGTTTTAACCTTGGGGTTGGAACACCAGCAATCAGGCATTCATGTACTCGAGACAAAGCATCCACATTCCCCATTTGAACGCCAGGGCGATGCTTTACTGTGAAGTTGAATTCCTGTAGGGCCAGGAACCACCTATTCACTCTTCTATTTGTCTCCTTGTTTTGAGCCATCCACTTTAACGGAGCGTGATCCGTAACCATGTCAAAGTGCCTACCTAGCAGATAGTACCGAAGGGAATCTAGAGCCCACTTCACCGCTAAACACTCCTTTTCAACCGTGGCGTAATTTACCTCATGGGACTTCAACTTCCTGCTGAGGTAAATGACTGGGTGCTCTTCCCCGTTCCAGACCTGGGACAATACTGCTCCTAACCCCACATCTGACGCATCACTTTGTACGACAAAGTCTTTAGAGAAGTCGGGTGAGTACAACACTGGCTGGCTACATAAGGCTTGTTTCAAGAATTGGAATGCTGCCTCAGCCTCGGGGGTCCATTTAATCATGACCGACCCTTTCCCTTTCGTCAGGTTGGTTAGGGGCACAGCCTTAGAAGTAAAGTGGGGAATGAAGCGCCGATAATAACCCGCGATTCCCAGAAAGGCCCGTACCTGCTTCTTGCTGTTGGGACGTGGCCAACTCTGGATGGCCTCGACTTTGTTGAGTTGGGGTTTTATCACTCCCCTGCCAATGGTGTACCCAAGATATTTGGCCTCCTCCTGCCCAATGGTACACTTCTTGGGGTTAGCCGTAAACCCCGCTTCCCGGATAGAGTCTAGGACTGCTTGCACTTTTGGCAGATGTGAGGCCCAATCTGTGCTATGGACAATTACGTCATCCAGGTAAGCCGCAGCATACTTCCGATGGGGCCTCAGTATCTGGTCCATTTTCCGCTGGAATGTGGCCGGCGCATTCTGTAACCCGAACGGCATTCTCTTATATTGGAACGCCCCGTCTGGGGTTACAAATGCGGTTTTCTCTTTGGCCGACTTGGCCAGGGGAATTTGCCAATACCCTTTTGTGAGGTCAAGAGTCGTCATGTATCGGGCTGTTCCCAGCCGGTCGATCAACTCATCTATACGTGGCATGGGGTAGGTGTCAAATTTTGTAACTTTGTTCAACTGACGAAAATCGTTACAAAATCGCCAGCTCCCATCCGGTTTAGGCACCAACACAATGGGACTAGACCAATCACTTTGGGACTCCTCTATCACCCCTAAGTTCAGCATTTTCTGTACTTCCTCCCGTATTGCCTCCCGTCGGGCCTCTGGGATCCGATAGGGTTTTAACTTCACCCTTTCACCGGGCGGGGTAATAATATCATGCTCTACCCCAGATGTTTGTCCCGGCAGCTCAGAGAACACCTCCTTGTTGCGAAGCACAAACTCCTTAACCTCCTGTTGTTGGGGTTGTGACAAGGTGGCTGCTATTCCAACCTCCGGAATCACGCAACCAGTTTGAGCTGGTGACCAAGTTTCTGCGACTAGGGACTCTCTATCCCTCCAGGCTTTCAACAGATTAACGTGATATATCTGTTCGGGCTTTCGCCTTCCTGGTTGTCTGACCTTGTAATTCACTTCGCTCACTTTTTCCATTATCTCGTAGGGGCCTTGCCATTTGGCAAGGAATTTACTTTCAACCGTAGGGACAAGTACCAATATCCTATCCCCCGGGGAAAAGGTACGGGTCTTTGCTCCACGGTTGTACACTCTCTGCTGTGCCAACTGCGCTTGGGCCAAATGTTCCTTCACGATGGGCATTACCTGTGCAATTCGATCTTGCATCAGGGCGACATGCTCAATCACACTCCTGTGGGGAGAACTCTCACTTTCCCAAGTTTCCTTGGCAATATCCAACAGCCCTCTTGGGTGTCTCCCATACAGTAACTCAAAGGGGGAGAATCCCGTAGAGGATTGGGGCACCTCCCTAATAGCAAACATCAAATAAGGAAGTAGACAGTCCCAATCCTTTCCATCTCTATCCACCACTTTCTTCAACATTTGTTTTAGGGTTTTGTTTAATCTTTCAACCAGCCCATCGGTTTGGGGGTGATACACAGATGTACGCAATTGCGTCACTTTGAGCAATTTACACAGCTCTTTCATAACCCGGGACATAAAGGGTGTACCTTGGTCCGTAAGCAGTTCTTTACAAATACCCACCCGGCTAAAAACAAGAGATAGCTCTTTGGCTATGGTTTTGGCCGAGGTATTTCTGAGAGGGATCGCTTCTGGATAACGGGTGGCATAGTCCATTATAACCAATATGTACTGGTGCCCCCTAGCGGACTTGATTATAGGACCTACCAAATCCATTGCGATTCTCTCAAACGGGACCTCAATGATGGGTAGAGGGACCAGCGGGCTACGGAAATGTGGCATCGGGGCCGACCTCTGACACACAGGGCAGGAGGAACAATAATTTTCTATGTCCTTCATCACCCCAGGCCAATAGAATCTCTGTAATACCCTCTCTCGGGTTTTCTCTGTCCCCAGATGACCTCCAAGAATGTGCCCATGGGCCAACTCCAACACCAACTTCCTGTAAGGTTTGGGCACCACAAGCTGCTCAACGGTTTCTTCTGCCCTTTTTGCCACCCGATACAGTAGGTCCTTCTCTACGCTGAAGTATGGGTAAGTGCAGGTATTATCTGGGTTCACTAACTCGCCATCTATTTCCACTACGTTTTCCCGTGCCTTTATTAGGGCGGGGTCTTTTAACTGTTCTGTGGCAAAATTTTCCCTGTGAACCTCCAGATCAGAAAACTCCACAGACGGTAGGTTTTCGTCTGAGGAGGTGGGCTCCTCTCCAGTTTCTTGAGTCTCCCCTGCCAATACTGACAAGGGAAATTCTGGAGAGTCCTCACCACTCTGAGGAGTTCTGGCTATCACATTCCTGGTACATAGGGGCACCAGTGGGGGGCTCAGGATCATCCCACAGTTCCCAGAACTTCGGAAAATCCCTTCCCACAATGGCATCATGCGGTAATTGAGATACTAACCCCACTGGATGAGAGAGGGTACCTTTGGGGGTCTCGAAACACACTGTAGTCACTGGATACTCTCGGGTGTCCCCATGCACACAAATAACAGCTACCTTGCTATTCCCAGAGACCTCTGTTTTAACTAATTCAGCCTTTATCAGGGTCACAAGGCTACCTGAATCCAGTAATACCACAACATTTCTACCATTAATACACATTTTGCATAAATGTTTCTCAGTTCCCCGAATGGCAGTGCATGCGACTGTCGCACACAGCGACTGACGTCTGTCCATCAGAAAGTCACATTGCATGGGTTCCTCCACAACCGGGCAATTTGCTGCAATATGTCCCGCTTGCCGGCAGCGGTAGCAAACAATCCATTTGGCTGCCTCTGTAGCCCCTGACTTCCCAGGCTGTTCTCGCCAAACTTTGGGTAGAGCTCCCACCCTCTCACTCTCTCCACCCTCACCCCTTGGAATCCTCTTATCCGCCCCTGGGGATGGTCTGGTCTTAGGGTGGAAAGTCCGAGAGTCTCTGGAAGAGGCCGTCAGGTTCTCTGTAGCCAAGTATTTCTCTACACGATCCACAAGACCACCGGCCGTCTCTGGGTCTCCATGGCTTACCCACTTTTGGATGGCAGTAGGAAGAGCTCTCAAAAACCGATCCATTACAACACGTTCCACAATCTCTGGTGCGGACAAAGTCTCTGGCTGTAGCCACTTCCTGCTCAGGTGAATGAGATCATACATTTGAGACCTGGGGGGTTTTCCAAGCTGGAAAGTCCAGTTATGCACACGCTGAGCCCGGACAGCCAGGGTGACACCCAGCCTTGCCAATATTTCAGCTTTTAGCATCACATAGTCTTTTGCTTGGTCAGGCTCTAGGTCATAGTAAGCCTTCTGCGATTCACCAGTTAACAGAGGAGCCACCAGTCCAGCCCACTGCTCCTCAGGCCACTTTTCTCTTTCAGCAGTCCTTTCAAATGTGGTCAAAAATACCTCTGGATCATCCTCTCCAGTCATTTTTGTCAATAAACGACTCACCCCAAAGGACGCGGTATTAGTGGGACGGCTTTCCTCACTGGTCTGCGGACGTTGCTGCATTACTGCTTCCATTTGTTGTAGTCTCTGCTCTTGCTTCTGTAACAGGTCTATGAAGCGGGCCTCAGATTGCTGCTGGGCTTGTTGATGAGCTTGCTGCTGGGCTGCAAGGCTCCTTTGCAAACCTGCATTTGTCTGCTGTTGATTGGCATTTGCTAGAGCCAGCTGTTTCAGTATCTCCTCCATGCTGGCTTAAAAAAAACTGCCACTGGTTCTCCACCAACTGTGAGGGGGTTAACTCGGTAGCGGGTGTGTGTGACCCCCTGGTTGGGCTCCCCACACAAAAACAGGGCCAGCAGACGGAGGTTGTGGTTTTCAAAATCAAAAGGTGCGGTTTATTTCTCTATGTACAGTGACAAAAACACAGCAAAGCCAAAAAGAAACATAAACAAAATAAATCCTGGTCAGTTTGACCTCTGACTAAACATGCAGGTTTCCTAAACTAACAACTGGGATCAGCCTGGTGCTGTCCTAGTCCCTAAGTCCCTGGTTTAGTAAATGTCCAAACAAATAGCCACACAGGCTTTTTCTCACCGCACAGGGGTTCACTCTCCCTAGACAGTCCACACAGGTCTGGGTCCAGGCAATAATTATCCCGCTCTACAAGACTCTGGTCTGGCCTCACCTGAAGTATGCTGTCCAGTTCTGGCCACTAGTCCTCAGAAAGGATGTACTGGAAATTCACGTTATAAAAACATAGTAAAGTATGCTTTTTGCTTTTATTGTGATTTCAGAATAGAAAAACAATACAGTGTATTCTATATAAAAACACCCAAGTAGTATTAACAGTATAAATTCACATCTCTCTATATGCCAAATTGTATTTAATCAAAGTAAAATAAAAAGTATCAACCCGTTTTGATCCTATAATTCAGCTAATATTTTTTTACAAACACAAACCTTTAGCTTTTGATTCCCTTCCCCTCCAGAAAAAAAAAAAAAAAATATATATATATATATATTGTGACAGCAGGAAGGTAAAGTCACCTGGTTGCATCCAGGGGGGTAGATATATTTCTCCCAGATTCAGGCTTTATGCCGACTTATACAACTAGGGAGTTGATGAAGCCCAGCTGAGGCTAGTGGGCTCATGGATGACTCATACCTCTAGGGAGAGGGCTGGGCGTCGTGCAGGCAGGGAGTTTATGAGACCAGCTGAAGCTTGTCAGCTCGTTTAAGGCCTCTATAAAAACTCCCAGATTCATTAGGTGTTTGCTCATGCCTGGACCCAGACCTGTGTGGACTGTCTAGGGAGAGTGAACCCCTGTGCGGTGAGAAAAAGCCTGTGTGGCTATTTGTTTGGACATTTACTAAACCAGGGACTTAGGGACTAGGACAGCACCAGGCTGATCCCAGTTGTTAGTTTAGGAAACCTGCATGTTTAGTCAGAGGTCAAACTGACCAGGATTTATTTTGTTTATGTTTCTTTTTGGCTTTGCTGTGTTTTTGTCACTGTACATAGAGAAATAAACCGCACCTTTTGATTTTGAAAACCACAACCTCCGTCTGCTGGCCCTGTTTTTGTGTGGGGAGCCCAACCAGGGGGTCACACACACCCGCTACCGAGTTAACCCCCTCACAGTTGGTGGAGAACCAGTGGCAGTTTTTTTTAAGCCAGCATGGAGGAGATACTGAAACAGCTGGCTCTAGCAAATGCCAATCAACAGCAGACAAATGCAGGTTTGCAAAGGAGCCTTGCAGCCCAGCAGCAAGCTCATCAACAAGCCCAGCAGCAATCTGAGGCCCGCTTCATAGACCTGTTACAGAAGCAAGAGCAGAGACTACAACAAATGGAAGCAGTAATGCAGCAACGTCCGCAGACCAGTGAGGAAAGCCGTCCCACTAATACCGCGTCCTTTGGGGTGAGTCGTTTATTGACAAAAATGACTGGAGAGGATGATCCAGAGGTATTTTTGACCACATTTGAAAGGACTGCTGAAAGAGAAAAGTGGCCTGAGGAGCAGTGGGCTGGACTGGTGGCTCCTCTGTTAACTGGTGAATCGCAGAAGGCTTACTATGACCTAGAGCCTGACCAAGCAAAAGACTATGTGATGCTAAAAGCTGAAATATTGGCAAGGCTGGGTGTCACCCTGGCTGTCCGGGCTCAGCGTGTGCATAACTGGACTTTCCAGCTTGGAAAACCCCCCAGGTCTCAAATGTATGATCTCATTCACCTGAGCAGGAAGTGGCTACAGCCAGAGACTTTGTCCGCACCAGAGATTGTGGAACGTGTTGTAATGGATCGGTTTTTGAGAGCTCTTCCTACTGCCATCCAAAAGTGGGTAAGCCATGGAGACCCAGAGACGGCCGGTGGTCTTGTGGATCGTGTAGAGAAATACTTGGCTACAGAGAACCTGACGGCCTCTTCCAGAGACTCTCGGACTTTCCACCCTAAGACCAGACCATCCCCAGGGGCGGATAAGAGGATTCCAAGGGGTGAGGGTGGAGAGAGTGAGAGGGTGGGAGCTCTACCCAAAGTTTGGCGAGAACAGCCTGGGAAGTCAGGGGCTACAGAGGCAGCCAAATGGATTGTTTGCTACCGCTGCCGGCAAGCGGGACATATTGCAGCAAATTGCCCGGTTGTGGAGGAACCCATGCAATGTGACTTTCTGATGGACAGACGTCAGTCGCTGTGTGCGACAGTCGCATGCACTGCCATTCGGGGAACTGAGAAACATTTATGCAAAATGTGTATTAATGGTAGAAATGTTGTGGTATTACTGGATTCAGGTAGCCTTGTGACCCTGATAAAGGCTGAATTAGTTAAAACAGAGGTCTCTGGGAATAGCAAGGTAGCTGTTATTTGTGTGCATGGGGACACCCGAGAGTATCCAGTGACTACAGTGTGTTTCGAGACCCCCAAAGGTACCCTCTCTCATCCAGTGGGGTTAGTATCTCAATTACCGCATGATGCCATTGTGGGAAGGGATTTTCCGAAGTTCTGGGAACTGTGGGATGATCCTGAGCCCCCCACTGGTGCCCCTATGTACCAGGAATGTGATAGCCAGAACTCCTCAGAGTGGTGAGGACTCTCCAGAATTTCCCTTGTCAGTATTGGCAGGGGAGACTCAAGAAACTGGAGAGGAGCCCACCTCCTCAGACGAAAACCTACCGTCTGTGGAGTTTTCTGATCTGGAGGTTCACAGGGAAAATTTTGCCACAGAACAGTTAAAAGACCCCGCCCTAATAAAGGCACGGGAAAACGTAGTGGAAATAGATGGCGAGTTAGTGAACCCAGATAATACCTGCACTTACCCATACTTCAGCGTAGAGAAGGACCTACTGTATCGGGTGGCAAAAAGGGCAGAAGAAACCGTTGAGCAGCTTGTGGTGCCCAAACCTTACAGGAAGTTGGTGTTGGAGTTGGCCCATGGGCACATTCTTGGAGGTCATCTGGGGACAGAGAAAACCCGAGAGAGGGTATTACAGAGATTCTATTGGCCTGGGGTGATGAAGGACATAGAAAATTATTGTTCCTCCTGCCCTGTGTGTCAGAGGTCGGCCCCGATGCCACATTTCCGTAGCCCGCTGGTCCCTCTACCCATCATTGAGGTCCCGTTTGAGAGAATCGCAATGGATTTGGTAGGTCCTATAATCAAGTCCGCTAGGGGGCACCAGTACATATTGGTTATAATGGACTATGCCACCCGTTATCCAGAAGCGATCCCTCTCAGAAATACCTCGGCCAAAACCATAGCCAAAGAGCTATCTCTTGTTTTTAGCCGGGTGGGTATTTGTAAAGAACTGCTTACGGACCAAGGTACACCCTTTATGTCCCGGGTTATGAAAGAGCTGTGTAAATTGCTCAAAGTGACGCAATTGCGTACATCTGTGTATCACCCCCAAACCGATGGGCTGGTTGAAAGATTAAACAAAACCCTAAAACAAATGTTGAAGAAAGTGGTGGATAGAGATGGAAAGGATTGGGACTGTCTACTTCCTTATTTGATGTTTGCTATTAGGGAGGTGCCCCAATCCTCTACGGGATTCTCCCCCTTTGAGTTACTGTATGGGAGACACCCAAGAGGGCTGTTGGATATTGCCAAGGAAACTTGGGAAAGTGAGAGTTCTCCCCACAGGAGTGTGATTGAGCATGTCGCCCTGATGCAAGATCGAATTGCACAGGTAATGCCCATCGTGAAGGAACATTTGGCCCAAGCGCAGTTGGCACAGCAGAGAGTGTACAACCGTGGAGCAAAGACCCGTACCTTTTCCCCGGGGGATAGGATATTGGTACTTGTCCCTACGGTTGAAAGTAAATTCCTTGCCAAATGGCAAGGCCCCTACGAGATAATGGAAAAAGTGAGCGAAGTGAATTACAAGGTCAGACAACCAGGAAGGCGAAAGCCCGAACAGATATATCACGTTAATCTGTTGAAAGCCTGGAGGGATAGAGAGTCCCTAGTCGCAGAAACTTGGTCACCAGCTCAAACTGGTTGCGTGATTCCGGAGGTTGGAATAGCAGCCACCTTGTCACAACCCCAACAACAGGAGGTTAAGGAGTTTGTGCTTCGCAACAAGGAGGTGTTCTCTGAGCTGCCGGGACAAACATCTGGGGTAGAGCATGATATTATTACCCCGCCCGGTGAAAGGGTGAAGTTAAAACCCTATCGGATCCCAGAGGCCCGACGGGAGGCAATACGGGAGGAAGTACAGAAAATGCTGAACTTAGGGGTGATAGAGGAGTCCCAAAGTGATTGGTCTAGTCCCATTGTGTTGGTGCCTAAACCGGATGGGAGCTGGCGATTTTGTAACGATTTTCGTCAGTTGAACAAAGTTACAAAATTTGACACCTACCCCATGCCACGTATAGATGAGTTGATCGACCGGCTGGGAACAGCCCGATACATGACGACTCTTGACCTCACAAAAGGGTATTGGCAAATTCCCCTGGCCAAGTCGGCCAAAGAGAAAACCGCATTTGTAACCCCAGACGGGGCGTTCCAATATAAGAGAATGCCGTTCGGGTTACAGAATGCGCCGGCCACATTCCAGCGGAAAATGGACCAGATACTGAGGCCCCATCGGAAGTATGCTGCGGCTTACCTGGATGACGTAATTGTCCATAGCACAGATTGGGCCTCACATCTGCCAAAAGTGCAAGCAGTCCTAGACTCTATCCGGGAAGCGGGGTTTACGGCTAACCCCAAGAAGTGTACCATTGGGCAGGAGGAGGCCAAATATCTTGGGTACACCATTGGCAGGGGAGTGATAAAACCCCAACTCAACAAAGTCGAGGCCATCCAGAGTTGGCCACGTCCCAACAGCAAGAAGCAGGTACGGGCCTTTCTGGGAATCGCGGGTTATTATCGGCGCTTCATTCCCCACTTTACTTCTAAGGCTGTGCCCCTAACCAACCTGACGAAAGGGAAAGGGTCGGTCATGATTAAATGGACCCCCGAGGCTGAGGCAGCATTCCAATTCTTGAAACAAGCCTTATGTAGCCAGCCAGTGTTGTACTCACCCGACTTCTCTAAAGACTTTGTCGTACAAAGTGATGCGTCAGATGTGGGGTTAGGAGCAGTATTGTCCCAGGTCTGGAACGGGGAAGAGCACCCAGTCATTTACCTCAGCAGGAAGTTGAAGTCCCATGAGGTAAATTACGCCACGGTTGAAAAGGAGTGTTTAGCGGTGAAGTGGGCTCTAGATTCCCTTCGGTACTATCTGCTAGGTAGGCACTTTGACATGGTTACGGATCACGCTCCGTTAAAGTGGATGGCTCAAAACAAGGAGACAAATAGAAGAGTGAATAGGTGGTTCCTGGCCCTACAGGAATTCAACTTCACAGTAAAGCATCGCCCTGGCGTTCAAATGGGGAATGTGGATGCTTTGTCTCGAGTACATGAATGCCTGATTGCTGGTGTTCCAACCCCAAGGTTAAAACAAGAGGGGGGGGTATGTGACAGCAGGAAGGTAAAGTCACCTGGTTGCATCCAGGG